>QAXH01005249.1:76634-93913 GCA_004335635.1 Chloromonas sp. AAM2
CCCTTGCTGACACGGTCAGATTCCCCTTTACTAGGAGAAATTTTTGCAATTTGCGCAAGTAGTTGCTATTTGTGTTGGACGTGCTTCATGGTGTGCACTCCCTCCTTGTAAAGAGTAAACGGGCCCTTAAATGTAAAGAGTAAATGTCAGAAGAAGAGTAAATGTCAGAAGAGTAAATGTAAAGAGTAAACCGACATGTTGTCATGCCCACCGACATGTAACAAGCTTCGGGCGACGTTACTCAGGCTACGGCGTTACATTACAATTACAATTACAACACATAACAATTACAATTGCAACACATTTCTAAACTGCTGATGCGGGCACGCTCCTTGCCCTGAACTCGGGACAGCTCTCGCTTCCTTTTCGCCTCAGGAGTGCTGGTGCAGAGGTGCTGGGGTGCTGGTGCTTGCGATTGAGTTTTCGATGATGCTGCAGTGAGGTTTCTCAAGCGTGCGACATCCAGCCATCCACCCATGTCCATGGTTTTGTCAACATCAAGCGCAAAAACAAGAACACCAATCAAAACCAGAACACGGCAGCAACGGTTTACTGACTGATGAAGCGTAGCGCGGTTTGTTCGAAGGGCAACATGGCTGCGACAGGAATGAGCTGACAATAAACGCCTAGGAGCTAAACTGGGCTTACACGTCGGCCCGTGTAAACCTCGTATCTGTTTGCTGGCTGTTGTTCACAATGTGTTTAGAGGTTGCGCACAGAGGTTCCACATCTGAACAGATTGTCAAGCAGCACAGTGCAGCAATGTGCATACGACGGTGCATCCGACAAGCATAAGAAGGGCATCATGACACTGAGATAGAGGTGCCGATCGCCCCTTGGGATGCTGTCCTATCGCAAGCCCCGTTTGAAAGGCCTGAAATATCGATCCGTACAACATTATCCACCTTTCATCGATCAAGATATGTACGCCACGTTGGGAACCTCATTATAATCCAGCAACACCATCAACACTGTCAATTCCTTCTTCAGTCGTCTCAACTCTGTACATAATTCTCTGATTTGCGGTTGCTCTGCCGGGATCTGGTGGAGCTCCAGTCCCTAGCCCTTCATGGCCTCCAGTGCTGCTGTGGCTGTGGCTGCTGTGGCTTGGCACAGAGCATTGGAGGATTGGGGTCCTGCACGTGCCAGTTGTGAGTACCCGGCCTCACTGTCACTTTGCCTAGCTACAACACAATTAGTCTGCATCATTACGTTGAGCAGCAAGCCACCGCTGCGTGCAGTTGTCAGCCAACTCGAGCCTTCCCTGGATCTGTTCGGCCCTGCCGGTAGCCTCTGGTGTGCACGCATGTCCTCAGATCCATGTCCCCCCATCCTTACTGAATGCCATCCTCTGTGTCCACGTGGGAACGAATATGATGATCGTGGCGATGGCAGGCAGACCAGGCGGACCTGGCGTGCTCGCGAGATGACACCCCACATTTAAGCTGTTTGCGTGTTTGCGTATGAATGTCTCAAAAACAAGGATTGGCGGGGCGAGGGGAGGCTCCCGTTGTATTGCCATTGTCAGAGCATCTCCATGGTTTTGTTTTTGGCATGGCAAGACAACTGTCCTGGTGGAGATTTCGTTCCGATTGGTATTGAGCCCACTTTACATTGGCTTTATGATTGTCTTTGGCACATCGGCCCGTGTTACAATGTGTATGTGTATAATGTGTATAATGTCACTGTTTGATACGCCAATTCCACTTCAAGTGATCGCTTCAGTGTGGCATGTCCTTAAATGGGCCATGAAAAAAGTCATATGGCAGAAACCATGCCATTTTTATGGCTAACGGGATGCTTTCGGAAGGCGTTCTGTGGGGTGATGGCCACAAGGGCCTCACCACCCCTTGCTGACACGGTCAGATTCCCCTTTACTAGGAGAAATTTTTGCAATTTGCACAATCAGTTGATGTTTGCGTTGGACGTGCTTCCTGGTGTGCACTCCCTCCTTGTAAACAGAGCCCCTGTGCACTCAGGAAGCCTGGCTTGTGCACCAAGATTGCGCTTGTGAAACCTTCAGAAGAAGTTGCTCGCAGCCGCATGGGCACTGTGTTTTGCTCTCAGTTAAGGCAAGCGAGCAACTGGTTGAAGTGCTGCGGCATTGCCCAGGCTGCAACAGTGCAGTGTTACACAGGGCAATAGAGGTAACCTGGCCCGCACGTAACAACGCAGAATGCAGGGTGGTCTCACTCAACAAGCCGATGGTCACAACCACCCCGGTACCACAAACCAGAGAGCAACATATGGTGCAGGCACAGCTGCAGTTCAGGAACCGACCGTTGGTCGTTGAAAAGCCACCCGAATAAGTGTGTGTTTTGACCCATTGACAGGTTCCACAGTTGTGGTAAGAGTTTTTGCCGAACCGGGCGCATTCAACAGGCTAGCACACAAGCGAGCCTGTCCCGGGCCACAGGATGTCAAACCAGAAAGCCGACGACGAGTGAGTCTTCATTCCATGTAGCGCCCTGGAATTCCATGCCACGGCACGCCGTTGTTTGTCTGCTGCTCATTAGCCACCGCCTGTCGTTGGCGCAAGGTTGAACCCTGGTTGCTGTGTGCAGCTACGACTACCTGTTCAAAGTCGTGCTCATCGGCGACTCGGGTGTCGGCAAGTCCAATTTGCTTAGCCGGTTCACACGCAACGAGTTTTGCCTGGAGTCTAAATCCACGATTGGAGTCGAGTTCGCCACACGCAGCATCCAGGTGCTCGTTTGCTCCTCGTGGCAGCCTTCCTCATGGAGTCCTTGCCTTTGCGCACTCATCATTACTGGGTTTGACTGCGTCACTGGTGCTGCGTGCAACCTGCAGGTGGACAACAAGACCATCAAAGCGCAGATCTGGGATACGGTGCGGCTTGTAGGCTGGCAGCTTTCAAGCCCTTGTCACAAATGGTTCAGCATGTGTTGTAAACATTGCCATGTATCTGTATCTTGATGCAGGCTGGACAGGAACGGTATCGTGCAATCACCAGCGCGTACTACCGTGGGGCTGTGGGTGCCCTGCTGGTTTATGACATAACTAAAAATGGTGAGGGGGCGCCTACTGGCTGGCTGATTTTGTCTGTTGATGGGCCACTTGAAGTCATTGCATGCTGAAACGTGCGGTACTGCATTGTTCCGTTTGCGGCGTGTGGGACCAAATGAGATATTGCTTGTAACCAACCTTGTTGCCTGCAGTTACTTTTGAGAACGTGGAGCGCTGGCTCAAGGAGTTGAGAGACCATGCAGACTCGAACATTGTCATCATGCTCGTGGGAAACAAGAGTGATCTCCGACACTTGAGGAGTGTGTCCACTGAGGATGCACAAGCGTTCTGTGAGAAGGAGGGGTTATCACTGATTGAGACATCAGCCCTCGAGTCAACAAACGTGGAAAAGGCGTTTCAGCTTATCTTGCAAGACATCTATCACATTGTCAGCAAGAAGGTGCTGGATGCAGATGGGGACAGGCCAAAGGTAAGCCAATAAGGCTGAGGGGGATGCAGATCGCAGCTCTGGTGATTCAGGAGTACTCTGGCAAAAGGTAGCAGAACGACATATGGACAAGATATCTGAACAGGAAAAGCTGGATTTGAACCTCAAGCCTGGATGGGGTAGTGGGCAGGCCGAGTGCAAGTTTGGGTTGCAAAACAAAATGCCAGTGTGGCGGTTGTGTAGCTGATGCTCTGCTTTTGCGCTCTTTGCTGTCTGTATGGAATTTGTAGCATTTTGAGCGCGGTTTTACAGCATGACGCTCCCTCTGCTTGTGCAGGTGGGCGCCGGTCGTCCCGTGGACATTGTCGTGGAAGCTCCCCAGGACAGTGGCAAGAAAGGCGGCTGCTGCAGCTAAGCTGCCCTCAGTAGCATGGTCAGCTTGTCAAACAGCGGCAGCATGCCATAGCTGGTTCACCCAATGTGGAGCGGAGGTGCACAGTCGGCGTGAACTCTGTTTCACATCCCAGTATCCAGGACGAACAAAATGTTTCATGACTACCTTTGAACTTGAATGGCAAGTACTGCCCATCCTTGAGTGCTTTCTGACTTTGTACCAGTGACATGCTGTTTGACACGTTCGAGGCTTCATGTGCAAGCACGAACACAATGCTGTCTTGGATGCATGTAAGTTTGATCATGTTGGTTGATCTCAACTTCAAACCTGGCTTCCAGTCTTGACCGAGAGCATTACCAGTGGTTTCAGTGCAGGACGCAAGAATTGTCCCAGAACTGGCAAACTTCTTTTTTTTTCCAGTGCATACGTCTACTACATGAGTTACAAGTGCTCGTTCAGATTATGCGTCAGGTAAAGAAGCATCAGCAGAGCTAAAAGTGCACCAATGGGCTAATAAGAGTACGCTGTTTGTACTTGTATGCGCGCTAAATGAACAGATACGAGGCCAAGCAACCCTCTCCAATTCCATCGCCCTCCATTTCAATTCAGCCACCAGGCCTAGGAACGCAGAGTGCCTGACACTGCACGCACATTGTTCAATATGTGCTCTTCCGTGTTACGATTATGCACGCTCTGAGCCATTAATTCTGTGCCAGCCAGGTCCTAACATATCTCCATGGACAGGATGGACAGCGTGTAGACACATCATCATGTGCACGACTTGCACATACTTCGTGCCATACTTCAGTGCAAGGCTGTTCATTTTAGAATGCTACCCTTGCATAGATGAACACTGCACCACCATCTCCACGAGCAATCCGCAGATCATCATCCACATATGTTGTCAGCTGCCAAGTCTGTGCATCCTCTGATGTGATTGGGACGTTGAGATCAGGCACCTGACCCATCAGCTGGTTGATCTGTGAAATAAGCCCTTGGGCCTGATCCTTGATAGGACTCACGGCATCTTTCAGCTGCACGCATACAAGCCATGGCAAAACACAGCTCAAGAGCCATGCACAAACAACCAGGGTATGGACCACCACAAAGGAGGTGCCAGTGCCTGCCTGTCACCAACACCAGGCACTCACACGAACCAATAAGAGTGCAGAAGCTGGGAACACAGCTGACCAAAACGGGCTGTGCTGGAACTGAGCAAGCACAGTCACTGCAACAGCACATATCAGGCTCACCTGTGAGAGGTCGATGAACTGTCCCATGACGGTCACAGAGCCTGGCAGCTCCAAGTCCCCAGTGAGCTCAGGGGTGGCCACCTTGCCCTGGGACAGCTTGAGCTGCAGGCGCTTGGGGCTGCGCACCTCATAGTTGGCTGTGGCAGTGAACTCCGTCTTTGACAGAGGACCGGACAGCATCACCTGGCCAATCACACAGCAACAGGCACAGCCAGAGAGGCAAGGCATCAGCTGCGTTCACGCTGCCTCAACAGAAATCATGATCAGATTGGGCTTGACAGCGAGGCTGTCTGATCCGATCGACTTGGGCTTGTCATGGTGTTATGCACGCCCTTTGGGTGGGTTCGCGTGCTTGTGATTTGCGCCTGTTGCATGGTCTAATCCAATTGAATTCAGTGCGCGGTGCCGGAGTGCAAGGCTTGTGGCGGCGCGAGCATCAACCCTTGTGTTCACCTTGTTCTCCACAGTCATGGATGCAGAGTCGATCTTCTGCAGGAGGTCGCCCACAGTGACCAGCGGCAGCCTGCCCAGGGCCAGCACCCCAACCAGGCCTGAGCTCGAGGTGTAGATCAGCCGCCACTCGCCATCCAGCTTCTCCATCACCTGCACAAACACAACAGCAGCAAGGAATGAGTGGAGCAGGCAGTGACATTTGAACACACAGGCAGTGCAACAATGCATGGATTGCAGAACGATTGGCAGCGCAGATGGGACAGCCAGACAGGGGCTATGTGCGCTTGGTGGCTGACATGTGCAACACAAATACGTCTCCGGATTCTATACAGCGGGAGCAACTAGCTGCCGGACCGGAAAGCAGCTTGTGTGCTGAAAGACTGTCGGCATTCAGGATGCAGATGTGCATGCCGATTGCACTATAAGCAGCAACCATGGGTGCATTTGCTTGGCAGGCGTTGTTGTCCATCAGTGAATGGCACACCACTTACCTCTGTGGGGTTTGGTGTAGGGTTCTTTGCCTCCAGCTGACTGATGAGTTCGTTGATCTCAGCACGCAGCTCGTTGCGTGTCGCCAGGCCTCGCTCCGTGCCGTACAGGGAGTCAAGCAGAGCTGCCTGCAAGCAGGCAGAACATGCACTGCAAGTGCAGCTGGCGCAGGCACCCACCCTGGGACAGATCGTCAATCATTTACACCCTCCTTGGTCAGTACAGTGCACTGCTATGGATCCATGTTTGGTGCAAATGCATTTTGTTAAACTGAGAGAATCAGGTGCTGTAGCGACAACCAGTCAAGAGACAGAGCAGGGCAGCAACTGGGTTCCCCACCGCATGCCAGTGCCTGAAGCGGTATTCAACTCGTTTGGCGTGCCTTCCTGCACCCTTATCATGCACCTGCCATGTGCCCAGCACGTGCTGGAGGCCGGTGTTGCTGCTGCCTTTTTTGTGGACCCAAAGAAGCCCACCTTCACGTCCGCTGCTGTGACCTCAAATGCATCCCCAGCAATTGGCCGATCGCTGCTGAAACCCTGTGCCGGCGCGTCTGCTGGTGGCGGTGCTGGTGCCTCTGCTGTTGCCTGTGCCAGCGTTTCTGTTGATGCCCCTGCTTGCGTGCCCCATGATGCATCTGGCTTTGGCTCCGCTGACGCCGGTCCTGGTACAGCTACTAGGGGTGCTGGCAGTGGTGCTGGTGGCGGGGCGACAGGCGGGAAAGCATCTGGCTCTGGTGCGGATGGAGGGGTGTGGTTGTGGACATCTGTGTTCCCCCCTTCCTGCAACAAGTAACATGGGTCGATATCTTATGAATGTGTTCGGCACATCGGCCCGTGTAATAAGTAGCAATGCCCAGAACCTTCACAGGGCCAGACATCTTTGCAAGCAGAACTCTTGCAGATCACCTGCTACGCAGGGCGGACCAGAGACACGGACAGGCTTGCATCCATAGCGAAAGTTGGCATGTGCAGCTAAGATCATGTGACATCCAAGAGTGCGCCTACATTGAGCAGGCCTGCTCCTCCTGAAAAAGTGTGGGATGCTATATGCTACTGCTTGGCTCAGTTATCAATGGCCTTTGACGCTTCCGCCTTGCACTGTGTGTGAACTGCTAAGTGAGTTGAGTCGCTCACCTCAGGTTGCACCCCTCTTTTCTTGGCACACGCTTGCACCCCCCTGTCCGACACCCGCCATCCACCAATGACGTCCTGCGATTGAATTCAGCAAGTCGTCACTTAGACATTGCCAAAAGTCTGCAGACGACAGCCGAGAGTGCCGGCATACCTGGACGCGACGTGGCGGGGTTCTTGTGGTCGCTACACAACTCCTGCAAGCACGCCGAGGATATCAAGGTTGGATTCTGCCGGGCATACAGGACATGCCCACAGCACACTCAAGAGCCGAGCACCACACCTTTGCTGCCGCAAGACCAAGGCACGGAGAGTCATTGTTGATGAGCGTTTGATGGATTAAAATGTGGCTATATGATGTAATGACTGGGTACTGTCGCTGTATGGATTGGCCAAGTTAGTAGCGATTGGCTGTAACGATTTTATTTTCTCGTAACCGCACCTGCCGTAGTTCCAGCTCCAGGTGCCCCCTGCCTCCTCTTTGTCCATTGTTCCGGCCGTCCATTTCTGTTTGCGGAGGCACTGCGCTTGATAATACCACAGCATCTTAACTCTCCTCGGTTGTGTCTGGCGAATACCTGTTGCATGCACACAGTCCGTGGCAGGTCCTTCTAAGGCGGTGGCTTGGGGGTAACTATGACAAGCAAGGGTGAGCGGTCTTGACCCATTCCCATAGGACTGTGCTCCGCTCAACTGTACCCCGCCTGCTTGCAAGCTGAGTTATCACCCACACCTGCATCAACCTGTCATTGCCCTCACGTACAGGCCCTCTTGACCAATTTTACAGAGATTGCCTCAGGTTCGGCAATCTGAAGGTAAGCCGGCCATGCATACTGCTCAACTTGCAGGCTGACTGTCAACTGTTGGGTTTAAAGTTCATGATGTGGTTGTGTGTCTCCCCAGTGCTTCCAACATTTCCAATTGTACCTGAAAGGAAGGGAGGAGCTCGTAGTGACCGTGTTTACTGGCGCGGTGGCGTCCCCAAGGGCAACAGCTCCTGTATTCAAAGCCATTCTTGCCGGGTGAGGCGCTTCACATGTGACACAACTATCCTAGCACACAGTGGACTTGTGTCAGCCTGCTCTCATGAGGAGGCTTGCAGCGGGTACGCCTGGACCAGCCCACCTGCATAGAAAGATGTCCGAGATTTGTGAACAGAAGGCCGCCTTTGTGCCAGGCAGACATGGCCAGCTCTTAATCCACACTCAGCCTTGCTGTACAGCACGTGTGTACAACTGCACTTGCAGGGCACAAAACAACCAGCTACCCCCAGCCAGCCCCGCAGCTCATGAGCTGGATGTGCACAATACGGACGTCACAGTGTTTCTGATTGGAGCGTATGCCAAGTACAACTGGCCCTACGTCTGGGTGGGAGTGCATGCAGACACAGGAAGGGCATCGACTACTTGCTTGATTCATCTGATTGGACAGGCATGGATGATTCCGGCAGCCGCACAGCAGCAACAGTAGCACAGGACATTGTACGTGCCTTGGTTGAGATAAGAGAACAATGATGACAAGGTGGAGTACGTAACATGAGCACTGCATGAGTGTTCAGGCTCATGCAGCATGAACAGACTTGCCATGCACTCTTGCTGCTGCCCTGTGCAGCTGCGTTCCATCTCCCGTCAGTCGTCAGTGGAGGACATGGACTCCCCGCTGGACCTGCCCGCAACCAAGAACTGGAAGGCAAAGGGTGGGTGGAGAGCACGACAGAGCAAGGCTAGGAGCCCTGGAGGTGCAGTCAATATGGAAGCTCAAGTGCCGGTGGACTTGCTGTGCCTTTGTTGCGCAGCTGGTAGCCGCATATCAGCAGCATGCTGCACACCCACCCGCACGCAGGCAGTGAGTTATGTATCTGCAGCTCAGCAACATTGTCACACGCCGTAGCATGCTGCAATGTGCTTAAGCATTTGGATGCTGCTCTGTAACAAATGTGCTGCCATGTCTTGCTGTTGCCCATGCAGGGTTGCGAGTGTGGGACATCGTGGCGGAGCTCGTGTCCCTCAACCTCCACCCCTCGCCAGCCAACCCATTTGCAGTCAGCTTTGAATCATTGAATGAAATGCCACACTTGGAGCGAGCCCTACAGGTGTGAGGCCATGAAAGCGCTATGTAAGCCTCATCTCAATTTCAAGGTAGAATGCATACTCATTCCAGGATAGGAACGTGATGAATCTCAAGGTAGAGCCTTACAGGTGCGGGAAGGAAACATTCTAAGATAGGAACGGCTTTTGCTTCTTTGTTGGTTTTGAAGGCTTGCACGTCAGTGTCCATCCTCATGTACGCTCGTGTTTTGTGTCAACACACAGGGAGTTGTCACTGGTGCAACACAAATGGGGGAGGGGTCGGGTGGCAGTTGAACCTTGCATATGCACTGAATGTATGTTTGTTTTACGCCCGCCGTACACAACATTGCACGCCAAAGTGTGAACGCGATGCACTCGCAGGCAGGGGCCATGGCTGGGTTCCTCAAGGACCTCATGCTTACAGACACTCTCTACATGCCAGCAGTGCAGCAGGACTTTGCAAGATGCATGGAGATCCATTTTCAAGTGAGTCCATGAACGAATGCACACTGCTGCAACCACAGAAATTGATGCACACCTTTGCATATAACAGCTTTATTCAGCTGATTTGACAGCAGTTTCAGGCGCAGAGGGCGGAATTGAATACAGAAAAGAGGGTATTGAACGCACTGGAAAGCAGTGTTCAGCTGTAGCTCGTCAAGCGCTGGTATGCTGGACAGCAGGTCTGGTGTGCATCGCGGCATGCGTGGCTACACTGCATGCATGCGCTTGCACGGCATCTGTCATACCCAGCTGCAACTACCAGCGTGTATCGACGCTTGCTTGTCTTCGCCTTGTGTTCTGCAGGATATGCCGAGTGTCATTCCAAACGATGCCGGCAATTCCATCACTCCTCCTGCCAATCTGTCCCTGCCATCCCAGCAACGATGACCCGACGCCATTGAGCAAACGATGCCAAAACAATCCAACGTGTGAAGCACTACAGGTGGTGCCGTACACATCACTGTCTAGGGTACAACTTGTCAAGTTGGCAAAGGCCACCATCCCAACTGGTGCGTGCTTGGACAGTGACTGTACAGCAGTGTCTGTGCATGTGGTAGGGACACCTCTTGTGGTGCGTCCTATCACGGCGGCTTACAAAATGAGAGCTTCCATCGGCTTTTGTCCGCGCTCTTGATCTGAGCAAGGGCCTCATACATGACGAGCTGGCACGTGGACACGTGTGTGCATGTCAATGGTTTCACTTTCTTACACAACCTCAGGATACTGACGCTGTGCCTCTCCTATTTCAGCAACACCTTCTGTCGGCTAGATTTTCCTTTACATACGAGTAGCAGTGCATTTGGATTTTATAACTCACAGGCGTGAGCTGCGTTCAGCTAAGAAAAGGGTCATTAGGATGTAACAGATGAACGGTGCTGGCGGAAGGCCCTTACGTGTTCCGAGTGCTTCGCAAAGCCGTGCACAACTCGAGCGCGGCTGCTGCCTGGCGCCTGCTTTGGATCTCTGGCACCTGTAGGTATTGCTGCTGTGCCCCCGATTTGCTTGGCTGTCCTTGCCATAGATGTTGCTCCAAATGATGCAAGTCCAGTTTGCAAGATGCAACGAGGTTCGCATGTTTTGTTACGCATGTTATTATTTGCGACCTGGTCCATGTAAGGCAAACGTGCAAAGGTGCAGAATATGGAAACCTGCGTGTTCGAGACTCAACGTCAAGAGCGGGTCCAGTATGTGAAAGGCACATTGGAAAGGCCGGAACAGTTGTCTGGCCAAGTGGAGTGGAGGAGGCAAAGACCTTCAGTTGGTTCTGCTAATCCCTGTCTAACCCAGCTTGCTTACCATGATACAGCCGCATATGCCTGTGCGCGTTCTGCCCCTATGCAGTCCGCACTCTGCATCATTCTGATGCCGTACACAACCTTTAGTAGTGATATGGTTGCACAGGCCATGTGGATGAAGATTCACAGTTTGCTATGATTATTCAGACTTAACCTTCGTGCAGCAGAGCACGGTAAGCAATTGATCGCAGGCCTGCTTAAGGGGCGTTTTGTTGGCGTGCTGCTTGCACCCCTGTTGTGCTGTACCAGTCCCCAAACATCGGAATGTTGGAATGAGTGATGGATGAATGTTGGAGTGGCCGAGTGGGGCATCCGCAGTAAGGGCTGGTAAGACAGGGTATAACCAATGGTTCCAACCAGACTAACCAAGCGGGCTAAGTCAAAGGGTCAATCAGTTCGTGAATGAAGGTTTGGTTGAAGTTTCTCGTGCTTTTCCCGAGCTACAATGCCCAACCTCCTTCTGCCCGGTGTCTGCCCTCAGACACTGAGCCTGCATGCAGCTCGGTTGGCCTTGAACACCCACGAGTGCCGCTGACCTTGACACCGGTTTCAGCACTACTTGAGTGCTGGTCGGGATGAACAGTGTAGGGAATGCCTGTAAATGGCATTCTTGGCTTGTGCTGCACACACAGTCCACACTTGCCATGACAAAAAAAAGGAAGTTTGCCAGTTCTGGGACAGTTTTTGCGTCTGTATGTGTGGTCACCGGTCCCAAACGATGTGAGTGTGTAATTTGTTATTTTGTTGCAGTATCGTAAGATGGGAGGTTGGCAGACCTACTATTTTGGCACACCGCCCGTGTCAAGTAGACAAGTGTGATTGCCCATGAATTGGTTCCAATGCTGGTTTCGAAATCTGATACAGTAATGGTAGCCTAACAGTTGTGAAACCTAAACCACTCGAGGTGTGGCATGGAACGGCCGGTGTCGGGAGGTTTGTCTGAACAACCAATTTACTGATACGAAAAATGAGAATAGCTCTCGCCACAAAGTACATCTTGTCTCCGAGGTGGACTGTGGTACGATGATGTTACAAGTTCCTGTGTGCACTCCCTCCTGGTAATGAACGTACTGACATTTTTTGGTCAAAGCTGGATCATCTTCTCCATTCATTGTGGGCGGCCGTCAAGATCACTGTTGGGGCCACCGGCACCAAGAGGCTCACCCATGGGCCCGTAGGATGTCAACGGTGGAAGCCGGGTGGAAGCGGAGCTGGCACGACGAAAACTTTGTTTAGAAGCCGATGCGCAGAGTAACGCCATGAAGAGATGTCAAGTAGAACACATCACAAGAGGAGTTGTTTGTCTAAAAAGAGAGCAAAAGCTCAACTGCGATAGTGGAAAAGAGGTGGAGGCTCCATCTGTGGCCAGCGTGGAAGTCAACGGGCCTGGAATGGCCCGCAGTTGAATCGCATAGCATTCTACATTTCCGCTTCGAGAGCCAGTTCAGTTGCATGGTGGCAGTCATGGGGCCTAACTAGTGGAAGCAGCTGAGGGGTTTGAAATAAAGGGGTGCGTTGACTGGCGCTTTAAGTGCGCATGGCGCGTGCCCGGGATACTGGAACCACGCGCCCACTTTCCAACCGCAAAGGGCTTGGCTCAACAGTGCGACACTGCCGGAGCCGTGCATGTACAGCAAATGCCGGTGCTTGGCCCCGTGCAGTCGCGCAGGCTACCCTCCGGACTCTAAGCCCGCCGCCCTGCCAATTCCGGAATAACTTGGATACAATCACCGCCCTTCCCTGTAACATCAGTGCAGAATGGCGGGGTCAGACGTCGACAAGTATTTCTCGCTGGTGGCTTTGTTCATTCTGTTCCGCGAAACTGTTGAGGCCTCCATCATCGTCTCGGTTCTTCTGCAGTTCCTCTCAAGGTCCTTCCCGCACTTGAGAAAGCAAGGTGAGGAGGGCGCGTGGATGGTGATCTGTTGAGACCCCAGTTACCCATTGGGCACTTAACGTTGAGATTCTGTCCTGCACGCACCCAGCCACTTATCTTTGTTTTAATCCGTGCCACACCGAACCTCTCGAAAGCAGCTTGCGCCCCACTGGCACGCATCTCTACTTTATCGAGTTGCCCACACGTTGCTGCTGCTGCTGCTGCCGCACTTGCAGTATGGTGGGGAGTGGGGATGGGCATCTTCGTCAGCATCATCTTCGGTGTCATCTTCAGTGTCGTGTTCTACCTAGTGAGCAGAGTACAGACTACAGGGTGGATGGGTGGGTTAGTTTGCAGGACTACAAGGAATGGTACTGGCAGTGAGGTGTATCCTGCAATCTGGGGATGATTTCATGATCCGCAAGGGGACTGCTCAGCAGTTGCAAGACAAGCAAGAAAACCAATGCTCACCGCTGCCAGCTTCTAGCAACAACCCACAAGCTCTGTGTGCAAGTCATGTCTTGAGTTATGATGGTTCAAGTGCTGGTCCTGCTTATGTCTTGATTCACTGATCTGTAGGCCAAGGAGAACGTCTTCAAAGGGAATGACAAGGACATCTTTAAGGGCTGCATTGCCTGGTTTGCGGCTGTATTGATTGCCATCCTGGCCTTTGCCATGTTGCGCTACAAGGGCTGGGAGGACAAGATTCAGCGCAAGCTGCAGACGCTGGCACAAAAGGTGCGCATGCAACATTGTGCTGCTGTTCAACAAGCACACAACAGGTCTTGTACCTGATAGTGGCAATCTCGGGGACGATTCAGATTTGTGGGTGAACATTCTGAACCTTGTAGGTCATGAAGGCTTCAGATTCATTCAACTTCCTTGTTTCTGCTTTACCCTGCACTTGAGCAGGAGTTGGAAAAGGCTAATCAAGGAGATGTGGAGGACCCTGTCCCTAAAACCTGGTACGGGCGTGCTGCCCACAAGACGCGCAAAGGTTGCAACAAAGTGTGGGCGCCCTGCTGGCGTGGGACGACCACAGCCTTCGACAAGTGCAACAATGGCACTGGCAGATTCTTCAATTGTTGCTGGGGGGGACTTGAGGACCTGGTCACATGCCGGCTCCTCCCCTGTAAGAGCTGGCGCCCCGCACCCCGCCCTGAGGGTCCAAGGTCTGAACTGGTTGGCGACAAGCCCGAGGTGGCGGTCTCTGGAAGCCATGGCTGGGGCATCTTCGTCCTCGTGTTCGTCACTGTGCTGCGTGAGGGTATTGAGAGCGTCATCTTCCTGGCTGGTGTGGGCAATGCAGAGCCCACGTCTCTGCCACTGCCTGGCCTTGTGGGTTTTGTGTGCGGCGTGGCCCTTGGCTTCTTCCTCTACTACACTGGCAAGCAGGTGAGCCTGCCGGACAACAGAGGAACCAGAATGCAGGCAAAGACGGCCAACTATGTCGCTCCAAGGTCAGGCATGGAAGGGCATGAATCTGCATTGCGCACCAGTAGACAAGCTCAACCCACTGCCTGTGCTGAAGCATATCCTTGACTGCATGTGGCCACAGGTTAAGGACATCAAGTGGTTCATCATCATCATGTCTCTGGTGTTGTTCTTCATCGCTGGCGGCCAGATCATGCTTGGTGTCAAGTTCCTGACCAACGGCGGCATGTTTGGCTATGCCTCGGTCTGGCTCAACGAGCGGCCCTGGTACATGCAGCCTGCGTGGGACATCAGCAGCTGCTGCGCGATTGATGATCGCGAATCCCAGAAGTTCTGGATCATCGCACAAGCCATCGTCGGATACCAGGTCAGTCACTTCTTGTGCAGTTTACGCATTTTTACGGGGCGTTGCCACGTGATTGAAAGCCCGGCAGAACACAGTGCAAGCTGGACGTGGCCGGTAAAGCTCGCAACTGGCCGGTAAACCCAGGCAGGCGTTCAGGAAAAATCAGGTTGCCATGTGACTGAGAATACCGCGCAAGCTGGACACGGGCCAGCCAACATCGCTGCTGTTCACTGGCGTGCAGGCAAAGTGTTTGCGAGGTGCCCTTGCTTGGCAGAGTTTGAAACGTTACAGTCTACCGCTGAGTTGCGTCTGTATTGCCTTTCCATGACTCTATGCGACTCGGATGACGCTTGTGGATTTGTTCGAGGATTTCTTTTATAGGGTTGTTCTGGTGAGAGTGCTTGCGCAGCCTTTGCTGCAGTTTACCCGAGTGTTCGCTTGTCGTTTGGCCGCGTCTGGATTTCGTGAATGCTTTCGCAGTTTCTGGCTTTGGGCACTTTAGCACTGCCAGCCCAGCCCAAGTGTGTATTCTCGAGCACCTTGGACCCTGGCTGCCTGCAACCAACCAGCTACGCCGTACTAACAACACTGACGTCTATTTTTGTACTGCAGGACAAGCCCACGTATCTGCAGATCATCTTCTACTTCGGCTACTGGTTTATCTGCATCGTCGCGGCAGTCTACAAGTGGTACAATGGTTCCCTCTTTGATGCTGACTACAAGCACAAGAAGCTGATGGCCAAGCAAGCGAAGGAGGAGGAGGCAGAGAAGGCTCGCATGGAGTTGGCCATGGCTGAGCAGTTGCAGCTGGTGGGAGTGGAGGACGCTGAGGGACTGAAGAAGAAGTCGCTTGTGGAAGCCAGCCAGGATCTGGATAGCCAGACGACCTCGAGTAACGACGGGCAGGGGTCGCCTACCGTTGAGGCTGCAGGGAAGGACCTGGCCTCTTGTTCCGAGGCAGGCGAGGAAAATGAGGAGCCCAAGCCAGCGGAGGCACAGCCATTGGTGCCCCAGCAGCCGCTGGAGATGCAGGCACCAGAGATTCAGACAGCTAAGCAGTGAACTGTGCAGCGTGCCGGCAGATAGGTTTCGAATGCAGCACAGGGCTTGCTTTAGTATCGACACCCCAGGTGAAAGGCTCGCAGCATTTGATTTGAAAGCTGACCCGAGTAGTTTTGCAGGCACGCATTTTTTTTCATGACCCGGGTTTTGCTTGGGCTGTGAGTCGTATGTATGTGTTGACGGGGCTGTCTTGTGGGTTTTCCACAGTCCTCCGTAGCAGAGTTTGTGATCAAACCCGTAAAGAAAAGAGTTAGCAAGCTTATATGAGAGCTGACGCAGCTTGCAAAAGCGTGCTCTTCGGACCGCAATGCACAAGGCTCATGTTATTTACCATAACGAATCATGCTTTTGCTGTTGAGTTTGTTTGCAACGCCTTCGCTCAAGTTGCACAAACGTGCTTGCTTGGCTAAGTTTAAGAGGGGGTTGGAATGGGCGCAGAACGATTTGCAATGGCCACACTTGTTGGCTCAGAAGTGCATCGCAGCAATAGCTGTGCACGCACACTGTTGCAAGGACGGCAGCCAGTGCTGGAGCTTTGAATAACGCAAGGCTGCCTGCCAAAATTCAGAATCGTCGCCCTGCCATTGGCTCAGTAAACTATAGATTGGAATATCTTATATTAGCCTCCTACTAACTGGCATCTTGAGCTATGAGCTTGGGCTATGAGGAGGGTTGACACATTCAATGTATGCCAGTTACTAGGAGGCTAGAGGGTGTGATGAAGTTTTTCTGTATCTGTGATTATGCATGAAGATTCAGCCTAAAGCCGTGTGCACCCTGGCTTGTTGCCAGGCAGGAGGACCACATCAGCAGCTTTGCTCTTTGTCTGAGGCTGCCTGCAGTCTTTACTGTTCTTACAGGGCAGGGTGTAGTACCACACTTGTAAGTAGTACCACACTTGCCTGATGCAAGGGCATAACAACATGGACGGGTCAGGCTACCGAGTCTGCCGCAAGACGCATGGCGCATGCAAAACTCATGGCTTGCACTTGGAGCATGTTGGCTCCCCTGATGTAAGCAATATATACAGAGGTAGAGGAATATCAGGTAGAATGCATTTAGCTCAGAGAGGCAACGTCGTCTGCTTTGCCCGTGTTGTATGACGAGGCCCTCTAGTAATGCGCATGATAACTGCTGTCGTACCGTATTATCGCTTTAACTTGGTGATTCGATGGTGATGAAGCCATCACCAAGTTCCTCTTTTACCATTTTGGGCCGGCCCCATCACCAAGTTGGGAAAAAACGGCCATTGTGCACTTTTCGCGAATATTCACCAAGTTTTGACGATGAGCATTGCTGCAAAGACTCTGTTAAGCATGGCGCTGCTGCAGCCCACGCAAAAGCGGGGTCAATCGCTGATTACAAGTTTCGCGCGCAAACCAACCAGTGTTGACTTGCAGAGGCAGAAGGAGCAGAATGACAAGGCAGCACAAGAACATTCCCAGCGTCTTGCAGCCACGAGTGCCAGAAATGTGAACGGGAAATCTTGGAATATGACTGGGGCGGTTGATTGTGTGCTCAGCCTGTGACCTGAGTGTCTGTGTGTGATTGGATCG
>QAXH01005250.1:0-38969 GCA_004335635.1 Chloromonas sp. AAM2
AACAGGATTGGTGACATGGGGCAGCCTTGTCGTACCCCGCTGGACATGGCGAAGTAGTCAGAGACCTGTGTGTATCAACAATCATGGCCTGGGCTCAACAATCCCACATCCACTGCTGCACAGCCCGCAACTTAGTGACATAGCAATTGCTGCGGCAAAGGTGAGAAAGGCCTGCCCTGCATGACTCTTTGAGTTGCCTGGCATGGCACGTGGTCTTGTGAGGTTGCTGAAAACAAGGGCCA
This sequence comes from Chloromonas sp. AAM2, assembly GCA_004335635.1. Taxonomy (NCBI): domain Eukaryota; kingdom Viridiplantae; phylum Chlorophyta; class Chlorophyceae; order Chlamydomonadales; family Chlamydomonadaceae; genus Chloromonas; species Chloromonas sp. AAM2. The sequence goes on from QAXH01005250.1 coordinate 243, forward strand.
GCCTGACTGGCACTAGCATTTCGTACTTGGAGGCCCTGGAAAGGCGCCTGATTTCTTGTTGAAAGGCTTGCTGTTTGTGTCCATGTGCTCAAGTTACGTCACCTGTGCTCAGTTGCACGAACCTTGTGTTGAATTGGCCCTCAAAAGGCGCTGATTTCCTTGTTTTGGACTTGGTATTCCATTGAGTTACGTTGCTTGCATGCAGTTTTACGAGCTTTGTAATCACGAGGAATTGAATTCACAGCGTGTCATCATGGAAGATGACCTGGCCGAATGCAGTTCCTCAAGTAATTGTCCTCGGTGCATATGGGCGCCCCTGGTTGTAACGGACACATGGGACTCTTATGATTTGCCGGTCATAACACAAAATGAAGAGGTTCCTTTGATTGGTTTGTCAGATCACAACCTGACATTGTTGCGCCAGCCTAACTGGGGCTCACTGCCGAGCCCAGACTTGCAAGCCAGTGTCCTATCCGCTGTGCTGCAACCTCCAATCGATCCTCCACAGCCACCAATGCAAAGCGTACCTTCCCTTTGCCCCCTGGGCCAAACCCAGACCCTGGACTCAGGGCCACACCCGTCGCTGCAAGCAACTCCTGACAGAATTGTACATCGTCCCCACTGAAACCCACCTGAGACATACCCTGTGCAGCCCCTGACTCGTTTCGCCCTTGTGACGCTGTATCACCCTGCTCTACGCTCCCTGCTTCACCAAGGCCATTTGCAGCAAGAACTCCATTGGCGTTTAGATCTGCATTTTCGGAATGTGAGGTGGACTGTGCCTCTGGCAGCGAAGCCCACAGGTACATTCCTGCACAACAAGGACAACCCCAAGGCTACTGGAAGAGCTGACCAATAAATTAAGCTGTCACAGTTTCATGTACAAGTACAATCTTACGCTTACTTGTGTATTGTTGAAGTAGCCGACCCTAGGAGCGGGTGCTTCAGCCATGAAACAATCTACCATATGATGAGATCTCGATAACGACGCCCACTTGCAGAAACCGCGAAGCGAAGACAGTTGAAACCGAAGAAGAGTTGAAACCCGAGCAAAGCCGTAGGACAGCTGCAATCATACGTGTACCCATCTGGATCACCCTGGGACACCCTGGGCGGACCACTGCTGCTTGGCACATCAGTGCCAGCGGCTCAAGAGCAAGTCACCCTGCCTGCCTTCACCTGATGACGGCATGCGCACACGCCAGCCCGCATGACGCGCCAGTGCGTTCACCATGCAGCTAGCTCGCCTGCGCCAAACCTGCAGGCAGACAGGTTCACAGGAACTCACACTAGGCTGCCGTGCGCGCAGGGCACAAAAAAAAAATGTAAACTGTACTTTTCGCTGTATTTTTCACTGTGTTTTTCACTGCATGCCAATTGTTACGCTGACACCGGAACTGCCAAATAATGCGTAAGCACATGCAGCACGGTGCACAAGACCCATCAGTTGTTTTAAACATACCATGACGATTGACAAGTAGGAACGCATCTTCCAGCAGCAGTACAGGGGCCCATCAGGCCCATCAGTTCAGCTTCTTCAATACCACACCACGTGCTCTGTACAGAAGTACATTGCCTTTGAACACTGCCTGGATCACACATGCTGGTGTCTATTTTCAAGGCGCACATAGCCTTGCATGTCGGCCCTACCTGTGCGTCCGCCTTGACCCGGTCTTCGGTCAGCGCGAGGCACGTGACGCCCATGCGCTGGATCTGCATGCAACACCGCAACACCACTTTACTACGTACAACCGCAGAAGCACTGGCGACACATTGCAATCTAATGCTGCTTTCACATGGCTCATTAGCAGACACACGTGCGATGCCACAGCAGCTGATGATGAAACAGATGAAACGGATGATGAAACAGCTGAAACGTGTGCAATGTTACAGCAGCTGCTTCAGTCAGTCATGCATGTGTCTTGTCCCTGAACAAGACTCCTCCTTGGAAGCAGGACTACACTGAGACTTGTAGGTGCATGGGCATGCCCATGCACACTGGAGCCGCAATGCCATGAGGCTGCAGCCTACTGACTGTGTTGTTGTTGTTGTTTACATGGCCTTCAGTTCGGGGAGGACTGCTCAGCAGGGGCAAGAGGGGAAGGAAAATCTCCTGAATTGTGCTGCCTGCCAGCCCTCGTCAGTTTGTCTTACTCCTATGTAGGCGTTGAAGTCAATGGGAGCCTTCACAGCCTCCAGCGCTGCAATGGCATCAGCCGCCCCAAGGGCAAACCCTAGTCGGAAGCCGGCTATGTGGTGGCTCTGCATGCAGCGGGACAGCCCACAGCACAACCTCATGCGCAGCAAGACGTGCCCTGGGCGCCTTGGTAATGGTAATGGTCTAGTGTCATGTGAAGATGTGTTGGGTGATGGCGTTGAATGTTTAGTGGGATCAACAGGACGTGGCCATTTGCTGGCCAAGACAAGCCCACGAACCTTGGCAAATGAAAACAGCTCCACGCAGCAGTCTTTGCCCCCCGGCAGCGCTAGGGGTGAGGGGGTCTGCCCTTCGTACACCTGCGAGCGGTTTCAGTCACATGGACCCCCCTGATGTAATCAATATACATATACATATAGTCACATGGCAACAGAGTTACAGTCAGCAAGCTACTACAGATAACAGTACTAGCACTTGCTTATAGCCCAGCGTACCTCACACTTGCTTATAGGCTGCAATGGTTTGCAGAGTTAGTGCTGCTGGAAGCTTGCTAGGCACGCCCCAACTGCTCCTAGTATGCCGGTAATACAACGCCTAGCCGTCAGTGCTTGTCAGCTGCGTTTGCAGGGTTAGTGCTAAGTCTTATTGAGAGAGAGCAGGCACCAACCGCTCAAACATGTTGCAGATATCACAACGATCAGCTTTCACTGGTACCTGGAACTTATTGATAGGTTGAGTTGGGTTTTGTGTAGTGCTGAAAGTTTGTTTGGTAGGCTTGCACGCCCCACGGAAACCATGCAACGATCAGTATAAAAACAATCATTGATTGAGCAATCACTGGTTGCTAGCAATCACTGGTTGAGCAAGCACAGCGTTGACGGTCCAGATGGCGGCTGAGAAGGCGTCCAGGTGCATAAGCTGTGTTGAAACTGGGTACACTTGGTGAGCATGGGTGTGCAGAGGTCCCGGGCCTGGCCACTGGCTTGCAAAGCCTTTCTCTCATCGTCTAATGGAAAGGTCACAGAGTCTTTTGAAGCAGATATGCATGCATTGACTTGCCTGGTCCACGTATGGGTTGTCATGGATTAACAGCAGCCCATGGTCCTGGCAGAAACGGATTGCAGTTGTGAAGAATTCGTTAGTGGCCGTTACTGCGGTAGGGTTGTTGGGGTAGTTCAGCAAGAGGACCTTTGCCCTGCGCAGGACACGTGGGTTCACCAGCCCACACACCACTGACATGCCCACTAATGCAACACGTACTTCACCACCTACTGCAGCTGGTGTTGCGACAATATCAACTGCCATCAAGTACATATATTGATTACATCAGGGGGGGCTCACATGCACCGAGCGCATTAAGTTATGACATGGATCGTAAGCGATGCATGATTCCGGCACTCATTGCAGCTCATTTGATGATAGTTGGCGACACCCGGTGCATGGTGCAGTGCAAAGACTCCAAGCATAACGTGCGTCTAAGCTACAGTGACATGCCCGCCCACAAGTGGCCACACCCTGGCTGAGCCAACACATTGGCAGATGATCTTGATATTGGATAGCTTCCAGAATGCAGAAGGCACCAAGCCATCCTCAATTCTTGCTGCCGTGGAGATGCTTCAAGAGTGATGTCCACACTCACTCTTATGATCTGGCATCCGTAAGAAGCACTCTCAGACTCTGGTGAATGCAGCCGGTGAACATGCACGCACCCTGTTGGACTCAGCACCAGCAGTCCTTGTCAATGCGAGTATGATGATCTTCCACTCCTCTGTTTGGCTTGTCAGACGACACAGGCGTAAGAAGACACTCACTCGCTCACCTACCTGCCCAATTGCTCTGGCTGCACAAGATTCAGGTCCGGCAAGCCAGAGGCTTCATCTATTGGCAGGAAGCACGGCTTCAGCCCAGCAATCGTGAGGGCGCCAAAGTAAGACGGATAGGCCACGTCACACATGAGCACATGATCGCCATGCTCGGTCACACCGAGCAGCAGGTGGGCCAGGCCCTCCTGGCTGCCGATGAGAGCAAGCGCTTCTGTGGCGGGGTTGAAGTGTACGTTGTACCGCCTTGCATACCTGTGCAGGCAACAAAACAAGGATTGCAGCCAGCTGAAGGCCCGAACTGCTCGACTTAGGCAGCACTCCTTATGAGTTTATTTCACCGCCCAGAAGCAATACCAAGCCTCAAGCTGGTCCCTGATGTTACTTTTTTCCTGGGCACACCTGCTGGTTAAGCCTAGCCTTACCAGTCACATGCTGCGGTCAGCAAGGGCATGGTGTTGTTCTTTAGGCAGTAGGAGTACGTGGACGGGTCGTGGGTTGCCGCCTGCACGCGGAACACACAAGCAGCAGCACCATCAGCACAGCACCTGAAATGGTTCTGCAGAGCCATGATGGAGCATTCCAGGAAAAGGAGGCGAGTTGAAGCCCGTGACTGAATAAAGAGATCGATACATTGGCTGTTGGTTTGCAGGTTTGCTTGGCTGTGGTCCTGCAGCTGATGATGCAACTGGGGCTGTGTCCGCCTCGTCGCATCCCTTGAATGCTGGCCCCTTTTGTGCAGGCAGTGTGAAATAGGCACATACACGTGGCAGGAATGTCGCCATCATCTGCAACGGCCCACGTGCTCTGGCATTGATGCCATGGATGAGCATGTGGATGATGATCCTTATGCAGTTGCAGTGGGCACTCCTTATTACACTCACTCTTAGGGACTCCAGAGCCTCTGGAGGACAAGGCAGATCCGATGCTCCCACGGATAGGTCAATGAGGTCTCTGCCTGCTGCCTTGGCTGCAGTCTTCCAGCTGTCCATGTGAACAAAGAACCCCGTGGCAGGAGCACGAGAAGACTTGAACTTCATGGTATTGAAGAGTTGCCACAACTCTTGGTGGATTGGAGGAAGGGGTGATGAAGGGGTGCAAGGGGTGGAAGGGGTGATGAAGATGGGAGTGCAGGATGTTATGCAGTGTCTGACCAAAGAGGCTGTTTGATGGCTTTATGAACAGAGTGGAAATGCAGGCGCAGGAGTCACAAATTCCAACCACCAAACGTAACGGCAAAAAGGATCAGCCATACTCAGTTTACCTATTTCGCTGTCGCTTACCCGTATCAAACCCAGCTGATAATCTTGTCTGCTCGCGGGGCTGCATCGTCCAAGGCGGAGAATAATCGTCGCATTGCCAACCCGGTGTCTGGCAAACATCGTTTTTTCCCCCGCACGATACTGCAGCTGAAAGCTGCCTGACTTTGAGTCTTTATCATAATACAACAATCTGAGCACGTTATAGTTCGAGCAAGTTACATCTCAGCAAATCGCGGCCACACACGACACCACACACTTACAAGGTCCTCAAACAGTCCACACGTAACTCTTTCCAGCTTTGCACCCACATCAGGCTCTCCTTGGAAGCCGCACGTCGAGCTGGCCCTTTATCACCACCATAACCTTCCCAACCCTAGCTTGCGCCCCATCTGCAATCGCAAGCGCGTTGTCATGGCTGCACAGGCCAAGAACTCCATCATCTGGTTCCGGAAGGTGGGATGCAGGAGGACAATGCAGGACTGCCAACCAATCAACGCTCACATCAGGCTTGCTGCTCACCATGCCTTGCCATCCTGCACCAACTGTGTTACATGCGCAAGTGCATCAACCTGCACAAAGAGATAGCATGTATGCACTGGCTGGCGCACCACGCATGGCCATCTGTTGTGTATGGACCTCACATGCTCCGCAGGGTTTACGTTTACACGACAATCCGGCGTTGTTAGAAGCATGCAGAGAGGCGACGCATCTCTACCCGATATTCATTATTGACCCATTCTTCGTGACCAGCGGGAAGTACAAGGTGACAGTCAACAGGTACAACTTCTTGCTGGAGAGCTTGGCAGACCTCCACAAAAGGTGCGTCCCAGTTCTGTCTTACTGTGTAGAATTGAAGCAGGCTCAGCTGGGACGAGCTCGAGGATGGTGTCCCAGCTTTGCCTTACTGAGTCGATACGTCAACAGGAGCTGGCTCAACTGGCAACAGCTGTAGGGTGGTTTGTTGTCCTGTCTTTGTACGGTGTGCTTGTTCTGTGTATGCATTCGCCGTTGTTGTGACTGTTTGATATCAACGAGCGTTAGTGGGAGGAGGAGCGCAGCTAGGCCACCACGTCTTGCCTGAAGACGCTGTTCACTGTCCAACATGATGTAATACATTTGTCTATCAAACCTGCTTTTGCCGCCCGCCGGTCAGTCATGTGGCCTTCGGCTTGGCTGCGTCTTGACCGCAGCTTGCAGGCCCGCGGCTCCCGGCTGCTCGTCATCCGGGGCACTCCTGTGAGTCGGGCTCAGATTGAATGAGACAACTACAGCAAATATTGAGTACTGCATTCTCTGCGGGTGGGATACTGTCACCTAGCAAGCTGCTGCTGTGCCGCGTGGCATGCCAGAAAAAAGGCTCAATAGTTTTGTAGAATATAAACTAGTGACCTTATTGAGACCGAGGGGCAAGCCTCAGACCCAAGGCCAGGACTGCATTGGCGGACTTCCAATGAACGGAACTTCTGACCTGAGTGCATGGCGAATCCTGGGATTTCTTGAGGGTAGGACGCTCTCTACCCTCAAGAAATCCCAGGATTCGCCATCCACTCAGGTCAGAAGTTCCGTGGTGGCCGTGGTTTAGTTCCAGCGCTTGAATGGATCACGAGTGCGCCGCTGACGTGGCATTGCAGGATGAGGTGCTGCCTCGAGTGATCAAGGACTGGAACATCACACAAGTGTGCTATGAGGTGTGTGGGGTGACCGGATAGAATAGGGGTAGGCTTGCATGTCGCCGCGTGCTGTTTATGACTTTGCATATGCACACTTGTAGTCAGTGTGATGAGGAGTCCAATCAGCCACAGGCAGCTCCTCAATTACTCACTGCGTAAACACACCGGTATTGCCACCTTTTGCTGCCCTCCCTCTCTGAGCAGTCTTCACCTGAACGCCCTGCAATAACACCAACAGCAGCCTGTGCTCGTTCTGATTACAGTCTGATGCTGCCTGGAGATGTTGTCGCATGCTGCACCCTGTGTACGCACGCTTCTGCCACCACCTGATGCATGTTACGTTGGTGAGGCATGTAGGTTAGTACATCGCTTGGTGCAGATCGACACCGAGCCATACGCCAAGACGCGTGATGCGAGTGTGAAAGCCATGGCGGAGGCGCAGGGGGTCGAGTGCAGGGGCTTCTGGAGCCACACACTGTATGTGAGTGGAACACACCCACATGCCTGGCGATGCTGATGCTTCCTTGTCCTATGAATTCAATAGATGCCAATTTCGCATCAGGAAATCCGTCACAGGCTGCTGGACGGATGGGGCCTGCCCTGACCTACCCTGTGCAAGAAAACTCACCCTCACCCCGCCTCCATCACGCCGGTGTGCATTGCATGGCTGACGCTTGTTCATTTCCTAATGCTGCTGCTGACAACAGACTGGGTTTGGCTGCTTGCATTTGCAACTGGCAAGGTACAGCTCCTGCCTCTTTGCTGTCCTGCCTGTTGGTTTCCTGCCTGCATCTACCTTTTTCATCAATTAAAAACACACGTGCTGGTGCTGAAGGGGGTGTGTTGCTGCCATGCCGTCGGGTGCGCAGAGCACAGAAGCTCTCCTGGCTCGTGCCGGCGGCAAGGCGCCCCTCACAATGGCCTCTTTCACTAAGCTGGTGGACGGGATAGGCCCGCCCCCCGCGCCCCCCCCCCCGCGCCCGCCCCCGACCCGCCTGCGCAGCTCCCACCCCCTGCGCCCTCCGCCCCTGGCGCAGAGGAGGAGGCCACACGTGCGCCCACGTGGCAGGAGATGGGATTCAAAGAGGCGCCTGTAACCGTTTTCAAGGTGAGCAAAGTAAACTTTGCAGTGGGCTATCTGGCCTGGTACTTGCGATGTAACAGCGTATCATGTGCAAGAGAAAGTACCGCTGGTCCTCCCGTGTGAACAAGGATACAACCGGATAGCAGCCGGGTGACATAGAACACGCCAGATGACATCCTCAGGTGACTGCCAGATACATCCGGACAGCAGGCAGACCAGGGGCCATCCGGCTGCCCCTTTGCCTCTCGTTTGCGCGCCTAAACCCGGCTATCCGAGCTATCCGAATATCTGGCTATCCGGCTGCCCCTTCGTTTATTTGAAGGATGGTAGGATATCCGGGGTCATAGCTTGATATCTGGCAGTCGCTATCCGGCTGCTCAAGGCCGGACTCGGCTGTCATCTGGCTGTTCATCCGGCTGTCCATTCGGCCTGTCCAAGTGTCATCAGGCTGACCAGCGGTACCTTCTGATCTGTTATGTAGTCTTCTCTAACCAAGCCGAGGATTAATACAAGGTCAGAAGACTGCTCACAAAATGCTACGGAAACAAGGCTGGTAATTCACTTTGCCATGTTTAGACCTTTGCCACTTGGTTTTAGAATCTCGCAAGCCTGTGTCAATGTACCTGCTTGGTGAGCATTGCGTACCAATGGCTGCAGGGAGGAGAAACAGAGGCTCTCAAGCGGTTAGAGGCGTCTTTTGCAAACCCTAAGTGAGTGGCCTTCGCGTTTGAAGACTAGTCCAAGGTGTGAAGGGGTAAAATCCACAATGCATCGTTCTTCTAGCACTATTGATTTCTTACTAAGTATGATTGTGAGTTTCACGGCACGGCAAGGCTCGGCAACATGGCCAGCAGTCAAATCTTCAACAAAAGGTTCATCAAGTAACACTTCAAAGTTGCTTGAAGAAGCCCTGCCATTAGCAGGCATTCTGAATGTTCGTTTCCTGGTGTTATAAATGGCTGGACTGCTTTTTGATTGTTTCCAGGTGGATTGCTGCGTTTGAGAAGCCGGCCACAGACCCCTCCGCCTTCGAGCGGCCGGCCACCACGGTCCTGTCCCCGTACCTCAAGTTCGGCTGCATGTCATCACGCCTGTTCCATCAAAAGTGAGAGGGGTTGGTAATGTAAACATTCTTCTCGAGTGTGGGAGCCGGGCCAGCACAGTAATGTCTGTCCTGGTGGGTAGCAGGCACTTGTGGTGCACTGTGTTCGTGTAGAAACAGTGTAAGCTATTCCTCCGAACACCTCGAGATCTTTACTCAACAATTTGGCACTGCTCTTGAGCCTTCAGGTTGCTGGAAGTGTACGCCAAACACTCAAACCACAGCAAGCCACCCATGTCGCTGCGAGGCCAGCTGCTGTGGCGAGAGTTCTTCTATACAGTGAGTGCCCAGACAAACTAGTTGTGCAATGGTTCAACATATTGATAAACGCTCCAAAAAAACATAAGTTTGCCAGTTGTAGGACAATCCTGGGAATACCACCGGGAACCGCCTGCCTGACAGAGCTAACGAAGTTCAATGGTTCGGCGCAGTGAACAATGGTGGGCGTGAACAAAAGATACGATATGGTGAATGTGCGACTGGATCTGCATAACGCATATACTAATGTGCAACAACTGAATGGTTGCTCTTGGGGCTCAGTCTGACTCATGGCTGCATCTGTTTACGAGCAGCAGGAGGTGTGCTGGTCACAGCATGAATCTCAGTATGACATAACGCCTTGTGTAGAGATGCCTTCTGTGCCCATTGTTATAACACCCACCAGGGCGCACTGGCACATGTGCGTCAATGCATTGTTTGTGCAGGTCGGCTCTGCCACACCGAACTTTGACAAGATGGCTGGCAACCCAATCTGTAGGCAGATTGACTGGGACACCAACCCCGAGCACCTTGCAGCGTGGAAGGAAGGCCGCACAGGCTTTCCCTGGATCGACGCTATCATGACGCAGCTGCGCACATGGGTGAGGGACATGCAAAGTACAGGGCGTGGGTGCTCCTGCATCATTGAGCCACAGGCCAGGTGCATGCACGCAAAGCTTGTCATGGTTTGTACAGCTTCTGACACATTGCGATTTCGCCCTGGGCACGCTCAAAGGCGGTGTCAGATGTCCATTGTGTGTAAAGAGATGAGGCGGGGTTGCCAAGTCCAGGGCTGAAGGAGCCAGGATTGTAATTTAAACCTTAGCAGGCCATTCATTGCTGCCCTTGAAGCTGACCGCTATCTGTGCATCATGCACAACCTGCCTTTGGGCACACTGGCTCTCTTGCGCAGCCGCAGGCTGTGGGTATGGATTTCATGCCTGATAGGACGCAGGCGACATGCACGTGTGCATTCACATAATTTTTATGCAAGTGCCCCCACCCTGATATAGATGCAATAAACATGGCATAAGGAGCAATCACCATGCTGGTGTCAAGCAATTGTGACTGTTCGTGTCACAGGGGTGGATGCATCACTTGGCGCGTCACAGCGTGGCGTGTTTCCTCACACGGGGCGACCTGTACATTTCCTGGGAGGCAGGGAAGGACGTTTTTGAGGAGTACCTCATCGACCAGGTGAACTGAGTTGCTTCAACCACCCTTGAGAGGACTTACAGTCAAAACACTGAAACTGTGATGGTCATTGTATGAATGCACTGCACAGTGTGCAGCCTGCCAGTCCTGCACCTGCCGCGTTGGGCTAACATTGGCCGGATCCAGGGCTTCTACGTTGTTGTAACAATATGTTGCTGATGTGTGTTGCACTGTGGGTGGATTAGCGTTGATTGGCCCCTTTTGCCTGTTTTATGCACGTGTTTTGTGCACATTGCTATGACATCTTCCTGGTGTCATGCATCACTGTGGGCGGCAGTGACGGCCGCTGACTCCTTTTGCCTGGTCATGCGTGTGCTGTGCTTTCAGGACCACTACATCAATGCAGCCAACTGGTGAGTGATTTGCATGGACATCCCAAGAATCTCACATAGAAACTGGTTTACAGGCAAACCTCAACGCTGGCCTGCGACCTGGACAAGTGTGCTCCTTGTGACCTGTTTATCATCACTCGAAACTATATTGCTAAGCGTCTGCATCTACGATACTGCCAGCACCAGTCATGTGTTTATCTGCGCTGGCATCCATCAATCTACAAGACATTTGCTCATTTCTCCCCATCACGCTCAGTACCAGTCGTCTCTCTGCCTGTGCTGGCTCCCGCTGGCACTCAGTGACATGACACTCACTGACATGACACTCACTGACATGACACTCAGAAGACCACGTGTGCACTTCGAGTGTTGCAGGATGTGGCTCAGTGCCAGTGCTTTCTTCAGTCAGTACTTCCGGGTGTACTCACCCGTCACATTCGGCAAGAAGTACGACAAGAATGGCGACTTCATTCGCAAGTGAGTCGCTCCAAGTCCGTGCATACACTTTGCTTTCACTTCATGCCTGTACGTGCTGTGATGACCATAGCTGGATACTGACAGAGCATCAGAGGTCAGGAATGTGTGTGCAAAGGCGTGCTTGTACAGGAGGGACGAGCCTCATCTCACACTCCATGTCACTTTGTCACGTGCAATGTGCAGATTTCTACCTGTGTTGAAGGATTTTCCGGCCAAGTACATCTACGAGCCCTGGACTGCTCCCTTGGACGTGCAAAAGAAGGCAGGGTGCATCATAGGCCGTGACTACCCTTCGCCCATTGTGGACCACGCCACCGCGAGCAAGACGTGCATCGCACGCATAGGAGCAGCGTACAAAGCCAGCAAGTAAGAGGAGCGACTTGTGTGTTGGACGTGCATCATGTTGGTCTCGTTCGGCCAGGTTGTCAGAAATGCAGTGTTGTCAAGGTTTGGTATCGTTCCTTAAGATGTTGCAAGTGATGCATACTGATGAAGGTACCCTTCAGGTACCTGTAGATTCTGCAAGCAGCCAGTGCTTCCTGGGACGGGATTCCAGCATGTCAAGAACGCCATGTGTAGTTACTTGCTTTCAGTAAGGGCAGATGTGATGTGTGTGTGTGTGTGTGTGTGTGTTTGTGTGTGTGTGTGTGTGTGTGTGTGCGTGTGTGCAGGGGCAAGGGAGAAGATGATGATGGTGATGAGGATGAGGAGGGAGGGACCGCACCCAAGGGAAAGGGCAAGGCAGGGAAGGCGGGCAAGGGCCAAGGCACATCCAGCGCAACCCCAGAGAAGGCAAAGTCTCCTGGCAAGGGACGCAAGACCAAAGCATCTGAAGCAGCAGGGAAAGAGGATGACGCAGCAGCTGGGACCAGTAAGGCCAAGGGCAAGCGGCAGAAGACTTTGCACGAGAGCTTTTCTGCGAAGAAGTGATGGCTGCAGTTGTTGATTCTTCAAAGACAGGGGGCATCAGGACTGGGCACAGCACAGCGATGACCATCACGCAACGATCAGTAAGCCATTGACGTACTTAAATTTTATTTATTTGATTTCGAGACTGTATTTGAGTTTGGCTCAGACTATGAAGCCCACGTTTCAGGGCCTTTCCGAACTGCAACTTGTTTATTGATTGAGATGGCATTGACAGCAACGTGCTGCACCACTGCGAGCTCAAGACACAGTGTCCGTTGTCAAGCAGCTGCTAGGAAAGACAAACTGGTATCCATGCAATCTAAGCAAGTAGCTGTGGACTTGTGCGCTTCAAGTTGTGCGCTTCAAGTTGAGCAAGTTTCGACATGACTGGGTTTTGCTGCCAGCCAGGCCGCCAGTGACTGAGGTTACCCCTTCTCCTTTTTTGATCAGGGTAGGGTTACGGCGGTACACATCCCATCCCGTGTCCTTTGACGGCTTGGGCCGAAATCAACCAACCCAACCAACTGACAAACGAATACAATTGCAGATGTTCAGATGTTCTTGCATGGCACAGGTACATATAGCAATCAAGGCACGCCAAGTGTCCTCAGTCTGCAAAGGCACAGCTCTAGATGCCTGCCAGAGTTTTCAAATCTGTTGGAATGCTGGTCGATCGCCTTGTCGCATGGCCACTGGCGAATGCAAGCAATTGGGAGAGCAGGCTAGCATGCTGTCAGTTCAATTGAACGGCCATGCATCAATTCTAGCAAGCCATACCAGGTCAATAAGCACTTCAATTAGCTTGAGTTTGGATGCAAGCAAGAGGGTAACATGCAGTTGGTTGGGACCAAGAGCACCAATACACACGTACGCACACGCAAGAGTTGTGATAAGGCTCCATGGTCGCCCAGGCAGTCCCGCCTCGCAGGTTTGGCCTCAGGCTGAGCATGCGAAGGACAGGTGCGCATTCGACGTATCTAGCTGAGTGCAGGTGCCTTGGTATGTGATCGGCTGACCCAGTGACTGCTGCGGCTAGCCGCCTCCGGTCTGCTGATGCTTGCGGGTGGCGCACTGGGGTTCACTGAAGCCGTCGCTTACTGCATGTAATTTAATTCGTGCACGCAGGCTTCTAGCTAACGAAGTCAGCTACCAGGACAGACAGCCGCAGCGATGGCACATGTCGGCCGCTACCTGAGTCATCATTCGCGCGCCGGGTAGGCGGAGATTGCGGCCCGCTCATCAGCCTCGTACCTGTGCGTGCAGGTACAGGTGTCATCAGGCCCGCTGTACTCCTGTCCGGCGCATCGACCTGGTACCTGGGCGGCGGACAGGGGTACATCCTCGGATTTGCAGGCGTACCAGTCTCGGACAGGGGTACCAGCCTTGTACATGCGCGGCTGCCTTCATTTTCGCCTTTAATGTTCGCGGCCATCCCATAAAGGTGCTGCTTGTTCTGATTTTGATGCAATAAATCAGTTCTCGGCATAATCTGCCACGGGTTCAGGCGACGGCGATCATCACCAAGATGGTAGCCAGGCTCCATGACTTGACACTGGGCTGCATCTTTGAAAATCTGCTCGTAGAAGTGTACAGTTTGGAGGGAGTCAGTCCGGCTTCAAAGCCTAAAGACCCTGCATACACGGCTGTGGTCCGAGATCCATCAGGCTACGCTTCCTTGGTGTTCCGGGCCTCGAAGAAGTGCCAGCCCAGCAGTGTCAAAAAGGGCAAATATTACCTGATGTCAGGTACAGATTTTGCTGCAACAGCCTTCCACATGACACTCATCGATCAATCTGCTGCTGCAGATCCATCCAATCCAACCTGATCCATCCAATCACGTGTACGGGTTTCAAATCACACAAGCAGATGCGTCTCGGCGTCCCAGAAGTGCATTATTTACCTGTAACCGAGCTTGGTCATTATATCAAGCTGTGCGATGGTCTGTTCGCCTGCAGGGTGCGTCACAAGCTACAAAGGGCGCATGCAAATCCAGACCGGCGGAAGTTGGGGCTGCATGCAGAAAGTCAACGGCATGGAGGTGAGGGCGAGAGACAGGGAAAAGAGCACAGCAGCCCATATTCCTGTGCTTAAAAACTTAGCTCTGCTCACCTGGCCGCCATGACGCGCGACTTACCTGAGCTCTTATGTTTGAGTCACCTGCATCACTCGTCAATTCTTTAAGAGCTTGTCATTGCATTGACGAATCGGAAGAGATGGTGGACTTGCTTTGAAAGCTTGCCTGTCTGTCGTGCTCTATTGACCTCTATCGTGCCCTCCTGCCATCCCGTTTCCACACGTGATGTACCGCCTGGTTTTGCAGTTCTCCTGCCCGCTTCCTTTCACGCCCGCCCACGACTTGTCCGCCCTGGAGCGTTGGTACGGTGTCCTTCTCATCCGGCCCTCGCCCCAGCCAGACCAATGGCTGGGCTACCTCCTTCCACCACCACCCTACCCTGCAGCACCAGCCGACCGCCAGCCAAACCGCACCCCGTCAACCAAGGATCCTGTCCCCACAGTCATGCCACGTTTCACAGAAACCGATCGTGCGGCGGCTGTCCGCAGCCTGGATGTCGTTCTCTGCATGCAGCAGGACTCTTTCAACGTTACGCAGCTGCCTGCAGCCGTGCATGTGGAGCCCCTTCCTGTGGCAAGCTTGGCGAAGGGCGGCGCGGTGGCGCGGGTGGTGCAAGTTCACTTGGCCGTCCTCACTTGTCCGGCAGAAGAGATGCATCTTGCAGTGGGCAAAGATGTCGGGAAATGGGTTCCAGTGGATCGTATGCAGCAGCATTTGGTGCAGGAATGGGGAATTGAGAGCGGCACAAGGTGGGGCCAGGTGCTGGGGCAGCTAGGCCAGGCGGCAAGGCTGGCAAAGGCGGCAGGCCTGTGGGCTGTTCCCGGCTGGAGTGCTGGAGCCCTGCCTGCCAGTGATCCTTCAGTAATAACGCCCCCGGTCACACCAGTCACACTTCCAGCGAAGGGCAGAAACGTTTCTGAGGCAGGCATGCCAGAAGTAGAGGTAGCAGCGGTTTCAACCATTGATGGTCACTGGCATCGGCATCGGTCATGTGACACCAATGGCCCGGGAACATACGGCCACCTCACTTCAGCAGCTCACACTAAGGCCACAGCTTGTCACACATTTGGAGATTGCAGTCCACTCCCGGTCACACTTCTGAGCGGTTTCTTGGGCGCTGGGAAAACAACCCTGCTTCGCCATCTGCTCTCGAACCGTGCTGGTTTGAAAGTGGCAGTGATTGTCAACGATATGGCGGAGCTCAACATTGACGCTAGCCTGGTGAGGGAGGCTAGGTAGCAAAATTGTTGACGTTGAACGTTGAATGTGATTGGCCTACTGTGACCAGTAACGTTACTGTGTAATGTAATTCGCCTTTGGTTCAGATTGGTAAGCACGGCACGCTTGTATCAGCCCAGGAGAAGCTTGTGGAGCTGAGCAACGGGTGCATCTGCTGCACACTCAGGGATGCACTGGTGGAGCAGGTGGGCGGGTGTGGGGGACAGTGGGACTTGGCGGGTGGGGCGCGTGGGTGACACTGTGAGATGTGGGTCTGAGTGTGGGTGGTTCTGCTACGTACTTGGGGATGACTTAGTGGTCCTTGTTTGGCATCTGGCAGTGCGTCTGGCACGGTGGTTGAGGTTGTTGAGGCAGTTGAGGTTCGGGAAGCAGCACAGCCAGTTGAAGAGAACCAGAACAAGAGATGCAGGCCTGGTTGCCTTACTAGTGACTCATCGACCTACTGGCCATGGTGGCCGGTCATGTTATTGAATTCCAACCACTCAACTGCTTTGCATTCTCAACCGCGAGTGTTGTGAACGGATAATGACGTCAATACCTGGAATTAAAAAAAAACTTTGGTATGACCTAGTCATGTGTGCACGTGCTTGCTCGTCTTCAGGTGGCTGATCTAGCCCGCGAGGGGAAGTACGACTACCTGGTCATCGAGAGCAGCGGGGTGTCAGAGCCGATGCAGGTGGGCCGTCCGACCGTCCTAATCAACTGACAACTTGACCTACCAAATCGTTTCCTTACTCGGAACCCACGGCCTGTTTATATTTATAATCGTTCAGCCAACCGTTGTGAACCCAACCGTTGTGATTGGGACCCACTGTCTGTTGATAGTTATAAACATAGGTGGTGCATACAGGGAAAAATATCGGTGATACATATAAGGACGCACTCGTTCATCACCACCTTGAATTCAACGGCTTGCTCATGCCTGACTGTTGGCTTGCCTCAGTGTTCGTTTAAGGCTGAAAAGGCGTACCACTGACTGGACTTTTGATTGATTCAGTTTTCATCTGTCCTTGAGTTGCGGGACACATCCCATCTGTGCAGTGTCCGCATCGGCACTGATGTAAACAGTCAACAACAAGAACAGGAATTACGGAGACCGCAGTGCGTAACAACAACACGTGTGTCCTGTGTTCCTCCTCCGCTGCAGGTTGCCGAAACGTTTGCCTTTGGTTTGGACGAAGAGGGTCGTGCGATGGCCCCCAGGCTGCCACGCCTACAGCCAAAGGATCCAGCTCCTGCCAGCGCGGGACAGAATGGAGACGTGCCGGGACAGGCGGAGGTGGCGGGGATGGAAGCAGAGCTCCCGTTGGCACAGCTGGCACAGTTGGACACGTGTGTGACGGTGGTGGATGCATCGAACCTGCTGGAGAATCTACACAGCTTGCAGACACTGAGGGTGAGCGCAAGCAATGTGTTCATGGAGAGGGCAGTTATGGGCAGGACGGTTCTCGGTTGTTGGTTGCGACAAATCCGTCAGCTGATATACAATTTTGCATCGCCTAAATATAGCTTCTACCTAGAAAACCTCTGCTGCGCTTGAAGGCCCCAGACAGACAAAAGGAACAGTGACATGGCGAGCTGTGTAGTGGTCTCCGGGCTTGAATTCTGGTAGGACTTGAGTTGTACTCTACCGTACATGAAGTGCCATGCTTGTGTACTCTACCGTACATGAAGTGCCATGCTTGTGTACTCTACCGTACATGAAGTGCCATGCATGTGTACTCTACCGTACATAAAGTGCCATGCTTGTGTACTCTACCGTACATGAACTGCCTATCAATAAGTTATGTGCTGTACACATGCATGAACTGTACCATGCCCTACACATGCATGAACTGTACCATGCCGTACACATGCATGAACTGTGACTTTCACAGGAGCGGCACGGAGGACTGGCAGTGGAGGAGGACAGTGGTCGCACTGTGGCAAATCTGTTGGTGGATCAGATAGAGTTCGCCGACGTCATCTTACTTAACAAGGTGAATAATACGCAAGAAAGCAAGCAATGGAATGAATGATTTCTTGTGTTGTGCTTCTTGGTCGATAGATGAAGCAGTTGTGCATCAGATCGATTGTGTTGATACCAGTGTTTTCGTTCTTTGATCAATGTTGATTGATTCTCGTCAAGGACTTCCTCTCGATTATGTTGCATTACCAACCTTCGTCCTATGCTGCTGATTGATGTTAGTTTCCTCTTGATTGTGTGGGAACAACCTTGATTGACGTCCTCAGTGATGTGTGACCGCTTCTTTCGTTCGACGGCTCCTGAAGCCTCCCTTCTCTGCCCCCATCTCTCTTGTGCCCCTGCAGATCGACACGGTGCCCCCTGCAGCCCTGCCCCGCCTCACTGCCCTCCTTACCGCACTCAACCCGGGGGCAAGGCTGCTGCCCACCACACACAGCCACGTGGAGCTACGGCACGTGCTCAACACTGGTGGGTCGTCATGACCACTGGCTGCTTCAAGCTCGCTGTCAGTGTCCTTTTGATTTCACTTCCTCAGGGCCGTCAAGACGGCATGGCTTGCTTTGTGCTCCTCTTGTGCATGGCTTGCTTTGCGCTCCCAGCAGCTGCATGGCATCGTTCAACGCAGCCTTTCCATGTAAGAGCTCTTACTGGCTTGTGAGGCGGTCGGCATACAGGCAAAGGGGCACCACTCGTCCAATGAGAACGAGTTGCAAGAAAAATGGCAGCCTCGTACAGCTCCAAGTCCTTAAAGTTCTGGTGCCACCAACAGGCCGTCCTGAACAAGACAGCTGGGGCTGTACGACCAAGTGCCCCACATGTAAAACCCGTGGACCACCCGTCCCGCATGTGCCGCATAAAACAAAAACGTGGCATTTTACAAATGGCAAAGTTGATGTCTACTCGCATGAGCAAACTCAAACTCTGCACGTGTTCCATGCAACCACATGTGTTCAACGTGCAGGTCGCTTCAGCATGGAGCGCGCTGAGCAGTCTGCCGGATGGCTGCAGGCGCTGAGGGAGGGCAGGGAGCTCACCCCCGAGACCGCGGAGTACGGCATCACCAGCTGGGTATACAGGGCCAGGAGGTGGGTGTACAGGGCCACGCCACAGGCGCGGGTCAGGGTCAGGGTTAGGGTTAGGGTTAGGGTTAGGGTTAGGGTTAGGGTCAGGGTTTGGGGTGTGGAGAGGGGCACAGGCATGTTGGAGAGGGCAGGAAGGAAAGGCAACGATCATCCTCAATGCAATCATGCATCCACAATTGATCAACTCTTAGGACCAACCCTTGAGCCCTTGAGCCATGTACGGTGAATCCAGTTCTGATCTTGGCCCAATCGACAGCATGTTGCTTTCCTTGCCACGACGCTTCAACCAGTCGTGTCCCTTCCCCTTCCTGCCATTCGACCCCCTTTGTTTGTTCCCACAGGCCCTTCCACCCCCAGCGCTTACACGCCTTCATGCAACAGTACTTCATCCTTCAGGAACCAGACTGGTCGGGAGCCCTGCAAGCTGAGGATGGCCATGCCGAGCCAAGTGCTTCACTGGTGCCCGCAACTCAGGCTCTAGCAGCAGCAGCCCAGCAGCTAGCACAGGCACTGGCACCAGCCACCAGCCAGCCACCGGCCAGCCACAGCCCAGCCGCACCAGCCGGTATCCAGCAGGCAGCTGCTAATGTTGTTGCTGCTGCTGCTGCAACCGCTGCCGCCGCCGCTGCCGCGGCCGCTGCCGCCGCCGGTCAGATACAGCCAGCAGCACCAGCTGCCAACGAAGACCCACCACCCCATCAGCAATCAGCCAGTGCATGTGATGCGCATGGATGTTCTACCCATGTGGGTGCATACGACGGGCCATCCCCCGGTGAAGTCGATCCCCTGGGGCGAAGGCAGGCGGCTCGCATGGCGCGGTTTGGCACACTTCTGCGCAGCAAGGGCTATGTGTGGCTGGCGGGGCGGGACGACCATTGCGTGGAGTGGAGTTCCGCCGGGGGAATCCTGCACTTTGGGCCCGGAGGGCCTTGGTATGATGTCCTGCCAAGGTATATGCTACACATAAGGAATGTGGTAAATCTGGGCAAAAGCGTAGCACAGCGGGCATGTTGCTTATGAAGTTATTTAAGGGCGAACGTTCTGTACAATGGAGCTATATCCCGCCGCACCTTCGGTGGGTGAGCAGTAAAGCATAACTATCTGAACCAATTTTCTGAAAATCCAAAATGACCTGATACCTGACCTTTCGTACCTAACTGTGCCTTATCCAGGCGCATTGTTGTGCCTTATCCAGGCGCATTGTTATGCCTTATCCAGGCGCATTGTTATGATTCATTCCCCAACTGAACGCTGCCCATGGCCTCATCCCTGCAGGAATGCCTGGCCTTGAACTGAGAGCTGCACTCAGATTCGCCACACAAGTGTGCCGCACACGCAACCTTGCTGTGTGACCCTTGCCTGGCCTGCGCCGCAGGGAGGCTTGGCCCGACGACGCTCTCAAGGTGGCGGAGATGGAGAGGGACTTCCTGCCTGGCAGGCCCGAGATCGGGGACAGGCGCCAGGAGCTGGTCATCATCGGCATGCAGGTGAGGGAAGTGGGGTAGCTGGTTGGTTGCAAAAAGTAGCCGGTTGGTTGGTGATAGTGTCCAATGATGGTCTGTGTTTGCTTTCAAGCTAGCTGTGAAGATCAGCTTGTGGGTATGACATTGATCATTGCCAAACTTGCATGGAGTGATATTGCGCCTCTGTCTCCCTGGTTTTCCCCCTTTTTTAGCCGCTTGCCCTCCCTTCTATCTTTGGGTCTGTTTCTGCCGTTCTTTCTGTCTTTCTTGCTCTTCTTGTTTCTTCTTGCTCAGGGTAGGTCAGGGCGGTACACATCCCGTCCCCCGTCCTTTGACGGCTTTCCTGCTGTAACAAATCAATTAATCAGTCTGGGTCACTGCGGCTTCCATGTGGGTTTCAGGACCTGAAACCCAATCCTAAGCCCTGAATCTAACCCAAGGTTCTGTGTGTATGTGCCCAGGTTGACCGTGAGGCCCTCACGTCTGCGTTGGATGCTTGTCTTTGCTTGGAGGAGGAGGCGGGGCGGCTAAGAGCAGGCGGGGCAGAACTTGGCGAAGATCCATTCCAGCAGTGGCCACACATAACGGTGAGTGACTGGTGGTCGGCTGCTGGTCGTTGCTAGTTGATTGTAGGTGGCGTTGGTTGTAGGAGGCCTAGTTGGAGATGGTTGCCGGGCGTTGGATTTGTCACGGTTTCTAAGGTTATCTCTTTCCACCCCTTCGGTGCACGTACAGTACAGAACACACAAACGCAGGAAAGTTTGCTGTACTCAGCAGAAGTGGCTGTGCCATCTCACTGTGTCATGTACCGCCACAGTTTCTCATCCAATGCACTCTTGTTACATGCCCTGTCCATTACCACATAAGCTGGTCCCCTCATGCCAATGCAGGATTTTATGGAGATTGAAAGCGAAGAGGAGGAAGAAGAAGCAGATGAGATGGATGAGGATTGTGAGGCGGAGGGAGAAGAAGAAGCAGACGAAGGGTGAGAGGGGTATGTGAGGGAACCGCACTGTTATTGGAGCCAACATGTTTTGATGCGCTTGTGGGCTACTGCAAGCGTATCTGGAAGTTCTGCAAGAAACCAGTCTTTCCAAACAGGGCAACAGGCGAGCAGTTGCTTTGTTGCAGTCAGGGCATTTGCAATGTCTGTATTCTTCAGGAGCCAGGCAGAGGACGACAATGATGTTGAAGGGACCGCATCCAAGGGGAAGGGAAAGGCAGCCAAGGGCCAAGGCACATTCAGCGCAACCCCCGAGAAGGCCAAGTCTCCTGGCAAGGGACGCAAGTCCAAGGCATCTGAAGCAGCAGGAAAGGCTGTGGCGGGGGCAGGGGATGGCGCAGATGCTGGGACCAGTAAGGCTCAGGGCAAGCGCCGAAAGACCTTGCACGAAAGCCTTTCTGTCAAGAATTAATTGCTGCAGTTGATCCTCCAAAAACAAGGGACAGCAGAGCTGGGCACGGAACAGGGCAGGAGGGACCACTGTCAAAAAACATGTTTGCCAGTTCTGGGACAGTTCTTGCGTCTGATACTAGAAGCACCTGTGGAACCGCCTGTCCCAAAAAAGTGAGTTTGTAACCTTTTGTTTTGCGATGAGCCAATGCTGGGACACACATCATGTGATTGTGATAGGGTTGGATCCTGGTGATGCTGGCAAACATCTTTTTTGTTTTGCGACTGGGCTGATAGCTTGCTTACATGGACAAAATTCGTTAGAATTTTGTCAAGTTGACTGGCACCGCTCGGATGGATACCTCCTAGGGACAGCTGCCAAGCCATGCCAAACTGTGAGACTTCAGGAATGCTCCCCTGACACAGCTGCGCATCTGGAGCACGTCCCTCTCCCGCTTGTGTTCCATGGCTTACACATAGCATGATGAACACACCATCTCATAGCAAGTCAGCAGCATTCAGACTGAACAAGGGACGGAAATGACTTGACTGCATGTGTTGCTGAGAGAAGTGAAGAGCTTGCTTTGCCAGCTGAGTCGCACACAGCCAGGCAAGCCAGCCACAAAGTGGAAAGCACATGTTTTGTGGCCGCGTACCAAAAGCCTTACATTGGGATATCAAAGCCAGCAAGATGTAACGCACAGTCGAGCAGTGCAATTGACTGGGCACAGGCATGGGAAACTGTGATGAATCTGTCAAGGCACTGACTTTTCGGAATTGTCAAGTGGGAAACCTCAGCGCAAACAGGCAGGAGACCATCGGACCAGTATGGCCGGGCAGACAGCAGCCCAGAGGCAGGCAAGCAAGCGAAGCCCAGGTCGAAGCACAACACAGTAGCCGTGTCCGTGTGACTCATGATGTCATGTAATCTTCACCAATTGCTGCATAACATACATGTAGGGATCAGGTTATTACATTCTGCATTCAACGATCAAAGTAATTGAGCTTGGAATGTGCCTCGATCCACTGATCATGCAGCAGCTGCTGTGAGCGCAACAGGCTCAGCACGCGAGCATGTGTACCCAGTTCTTCCTTGACTGCCGCGACACGAAGGCGGGCACCAAAACGAAGTGTGGTATGGCAGGCCAGGGCTGGTTCACCCTCTCCTTGATTTGGGACTGGGCAAGACCAGTCTCCCTGGCATGCACTGAATGCCATGCCCTGGACGCTTGGTTGAGATGGGCTGTCTTTGCACTGGGCATGCGTAGGCTGTGTGGCTGTCCAGCAGGACTGAGAGAGCGCATGACTCCATGCACAGCCCACAAGCCTCCTATCGCCATCCTCAGGATGACTGGAGGCTGGCATGAATTCGCCTTCGTCACTGTTTGCATGTGCAGAGACCGTGCAGCAGGAGAAGGTCGAGCTTCCCTGTGATGGGAAACTTCTGGGCTTTGTTGGATGTGCTTGATGTGGTATCAACGCTTGTGTGAAGATGTTGTCATTTTGAACGACAGCGTCTGGGCTGGCGGCAGCAACAGGGCTGCCAGGAGCACTGACCCCAGGGCTTGTGGCGCTGCTTGGAGTTTGGCTACTGGTCATCAGACTAGCTCCTATGCCGCTGCTGCCTGGTGTGCTGGGTGTGGTGCTGTCTGTCTGTTCGCTAGAAGGAGCAATGGCTGTCTGTTCAGTTGGTCCGGCCAGAACCTCGCTGCAGCGCCCATGACTAGATGCACTGGGAGGACTGCTGGACTGGTGAAGTGCCAGTGGGCCGGCAGGCAAACTGAACGCAGGAATGATCACATCTGTGGGAGCTCTGTGCATATGAGTCATACCCATAGCTGCTGTTGCGCACCCTGCTGTCATGCTTGCACTGATGCTGTGGGTGGCTGCCTTGCCACCCAAGTGAGACCGCAGTCTACACAGATGATGGCCAATCATGTGCCAGACTGGAGCAAACCTGTGTGGTGCCCAGTTTCTGGGCCGCTCCCACATGTAAGCGAGTGAATCTTGCTGCTGCAATGTCTCCGTCTGATGCTGACTGACGCAGGTGGGCGATCTGTGCTGCAGCCGCACCTCAGCAGTGGCATCCACACTCTCCTCAAATACTCCTTGGGTTACGTGACTCATATGTGTGCTGCCTGAGCTGTTGGCTGACATGCTGGGTGGCAACTGGCTGGCCTCCTGCGTTGCACATGCCTTCAAATATTGCTGTTCAACTGCATGCAGCTTCCACCTGATGATGCATCTGCACAGGGCGGGCAAGAGGTGGATAGGAGGCAGCCAGCCTTGGTTGGTTAGTAGCCAATGCAAATGTGAGCCCTCAAGGCAATACATAAATCGTTGCGTGGGATTCACAGCTTGCACAGAATGAACAGCAAACAGACAAGGAGGTTTATCGATGGAAACACGCTATGATATTGCCCAAAGGGATACAAAGCGGCGACAGAGCGATGCAGCAGCAAAGGCTGGCAGGCAAAGCAGGAAGTGCCACAAGATGGTCTGCGGCACCAATCACCTGGCAAACCCCAGGAAAGTCCAGCTGGGCCACATGCAGTCCACCCATTCCAGCTGCGCATGGGATGCCTGCCAGAGCATGAAGTCCGACAGGCGTGTCTCGCCTGAGGTGCGAATTAACAGGTCCACGGGAGGGCTGGCCTGTACGGACCAGTCGGGCAACCCAACAACAAGGCTTGAGGTCACGTGCCTGCATGCCTGCCACTCCAGCTACAAACAGCTGCGCTGCCATTCTGGCATTTTCACTGTGCATGCATTTCAGAGAACTGATTCTAATCCAGGTGTTGGGCCTCTGCTTGTTTGTTGGTCGACTGCCGTCCTACTCTTGCAATTATTCTTGCAATTACTAATAAGCCTGTACAACATGTTGAAGCAATCCGGCCTCATGAAATGTCACACCTGTGTCCGCATGCAGCGGTGCAGAAGCTGCGGGCTGAGATCCTGCTTCCGCAACAAGCCGGAGTGAAGACTGCCATGCATCACATCCATGCTGTGTATCAACTCCTCACGGGACCTGCGGGTGCACGAGTGACACTGAGTGAGCATCTGTCCTGGTGCCCATTGTTACTGTGTGCAACGACTGAGTAGCATGCTCTAGTTATAGTCATTCGAACACTCCTAATAGTAATACTCCTAATTAATAATAATAAGTCAGGCCTTGGCTGTCACCCAGTTTCATTGATGATTGCACAATGTGCACAGAGCGTTGGGAATACTGTAGTAAGCAGCAGGGTTTCGCCAAGGGCAGGCGTGTGCACTTACGTGTATGAGAAGCATATGTTGAGCACAGCCTGCTTGGCGGGTAGTGCAGCTGTCTTTTGCATCAAACGCGCTGCTGAGCCTTGGACACTAGCTGGCGCCAGGGACAGATCACCCAGTATGCGAATCTCCACCCCCTTCCGCTCAGCCAGGCCGTCCTCCTGCACCCGTGCATGGTGTGCTCCTGGGTTTGGATGCAAACCACGCCAATGATGGTGCATGCTTTGCACAGCTGCCTGACAGCCATTGGGCTCGAACAAGGTATGAGCTGCCTGGAGCGCGCACCTGCATGAGCTCAGCAAATTTGTCTTCAGACAGCTGCATGAGCTGCTCCACCTCCTCGAGTGAGCGGGAAAAGTTGTCAATTGAGAACGCATAGACAGTAATGTGCTGCACCCCGAGCTCAAGGCACCAATGAATGGTGTCCACCATCTGCGCAGCACAGCAAAGTATGCTTTATTGTGGCGGCCCACATTGTGCGCGGTCGAAGATCTGTAACTCGTGTCACGTACCTTCCCGTAGCCCTTCTTATGCCCGTCAATCTTCTTGATGTTTTGTTCGGCTGCAAATCTCCTGTTGCCATCCATAATGAATGCGACGTGTCCAGGTATGCCACCGGGTTGGAGTAGGATGGACAATGCCCAGCGCATCCATTGACAAACCATTGCACAAGGATTGTGTTTATGATATGTTACGTGTATTGAACACTGGTCGGTTGGCCAAGGCAGCTAAGAGGCTTGAATGGGCCCCATGATACAGAATGGACGCAGCCTTTGCATTGAGAGACTCTGTGATGGCAATGGAAGCTGTACCACGCCCTCCAGGTCATTAACGTGACGATTGGCTTTGAAAGGCTGGCAACGACGAGAAACGCTGTTGCGGTTATTGCCGAGTTGGCCTGCCAAATTGGCCGCATCCGGCCAGAAGACTGCACATTCAAGCAGAGCAGTACGCCACGCGTGATTCGCCTGTGTTGCAACACTTGTTACAGCCAGGGGTTAACAGCCCTGGTCAATCTGCGCTGACCGATATGCAGTCGTTGGCGACTCGCCCAGCTACACATGTGTGCGCCTCAGCACGGCCCAGGCCGGCCATGCTACCGTTCGCGAGGGTCAACCCGCGCCAGGCATTGCTTGTTTCGCGAGCTTCCACAGATGGGGGAGCCCCAGCAGCGGAGCCTGCTCGCCACATGGCACTTCCTGGTGGCGCCCTGTGGTTGCTGAGCTATCTACAGGTGCGAATTTACAAGAGCAAGCCCTTGTCCAGCGGCGTGATTTTTCTGAGCCGGTTTGCTTTTGACGAGAATCTTAGTATCATAGTATCATATGTGGACGTATTTGCACAGTAGTCTTACATGAGCCTTGGGCGTAGTTTCAAAAAAAAAGTAGGCACGTCGACACGAACCCTAGATTTGCTGCATTGACTGACTGGCCCCACTGACTGACCCCACTGTTGTGTGGCTTGTAGTGCGCTACCTTCTTTTCCAATACTGTGGGTCGGACGAAGATGCATGTTCTGGGTGTGAATCGTGGGGAAGCCTCTGGAATCTCTCTGCATGCTTCAACTGCGTGGCCGTGGCATGGCGTTTAAAATATGTCGTTCTGTTCTGCCACTTCAGAGCCATACTGCGGTGTGGTCTCTGCCGTGTGCTCCTCCTAAATGACACACTCAGTATTACATATGACACGGTGTGCTGTCTGCGCCGTTCATGTTCAACATTAACATTCTTAACTTCAGAGCCGCTGCTGTCTGTGTGCAGCCTTTAACCCCTGGGGCCCCTTGTTTGCCTTGCTTGTTCTCAGGACCAATTCTACGACATCCGAGGCCCTCAGTTTGTCATAACACGCAGTGAGGCATCAGGCACAGCCTTTAAGAAAGTTCGCAGCAAGACGTTGGTGCACCCCAACCCGAACCCAGGCTCTGAGAGCAGCAGCACCGGCTTGATCCATCAGGCTTCACGCACTTTTCCATGGCAGTACACTCAGCTGCTTGAAGGTGGAACCATCGACATTTCAGACTACCTGGACCCTTGGTCTGAGGATGAAGATGTGCTGGGCACTCAAGTCAGTGGCCATCAGGTGCAAGCCAACACGACTTGCACAGGCATTGTGCGAGTGGAGTCGGATGTCAGTGAAGACGGTACAGAGGAGGAGGTTGATGTTTTCTACACCAACAGCACCTCTCCTCGTAGGACCAAGATGGTGAGTGCTTCAGCAAGCCTGTCCCGCAGCATTCCAGCCTTGTTACACAGTCGTGCCTGAGCAGAAGCAATCGTACAGTTGTCTGACGTCAGCTTTTACTTGCCATAAACCTTCATGCCAGTAGATGCTAGCTGGTAGCACTAGGCTGGGTGTGGCAGTGCCTTGCTAGTTGCGCCTTGTGCTCCTGCACTATATCTCTGGCACTGCACTGTACTACACCTGCTCTACTGTGACTGTTCTCCGCACTTGTCAGATTGGTTTCACTTGCAAGTGCTGCGGTGCACGCAACTACAACAGCATCAACCCGCGCTCGTTCTTGGAGGGCACCCTGGTGGCTCAGTGCGCGAAGTGCGAGCGCTGGCACAAGCTGTCAGATCATTTCAACCTGTTCCATAACCTGCAGGTGTGTGGGCTGGGTCTATGCGTCTGTGATGCGAGCTGGTCAGGGTGCATACATTGCTGAAATATGTCTGAGTTACAGCAGCCATCCTGATCATCAAACTGACCACACCTTATTGACCAGGTTAAACAGCAGGTTGTGTTGGGTGCACTGCGTACATCGTGTGTATGACAATTAAACAACCAATTTCCGGCGGTCGATTTATCTCAATACTACTGCAACTCTTTGTGTGCAGGGCCCACTGCTGCGCGGTCGCCCCGCTGTGAGCGAGGAGGACATCCCGCCCTCACTGCGCCTGGACCCCATGTACTGGACTGACTTTGATGGCAGTTTTGGCCTTGATGATGGCATTGACCTCGTGTGAGCAAGGCGCACTGTGATCCTTCATGCGTCCTTGCCAGAGCGACTCTGCGAGTGACGTGGTTGGCCAGCCTTCCTGCCTTGCATGCTTGTTGGACAATCGGAGCCAGCGACTTGAACTTTTGGGCTGATGAGATGACGCTGGGTAAAAAGATGCTGTTGCGAGCTTGATCGCGGGCATGGCAAACGCTGGGTCTTCGTTTGTTTGGCAGTGCTACACCAGATTGCGAACGTGCCCTCTTGCAAGTGGAGGCAGTTAACAATTGCTCGGCTCCTGATTGGCTCAAATGCACGAGTCAGCAGAATCTATGACATGGGATTGACAGGTCCAGGCGTTGACAAGTTGAGCGTTGTTTCACTGGTTTAACTCTGATGTAGATTTATTTCTTATGCCCTGACAGGCTTTGTATTTCAGGTAGGTGAATGTATGCTTTCCTGTCGCTGTTGTGATGGCAGTAGTATATACTATTGTATCTTATAGCCTACAGGCTGTTGGTTCAAGGCCCGGCTGGCTCATCAGAAAATGTCGGCGCCACATGTAGGCATATGAAAAGGATGGACATCTTGAGCAACAATATTGGTTTGTTTGTGCTGTGGCTGTTACAAGGAGAGTGCACAAGCGAACAGTGCAATCCTGTCACTGTTACAAGTCGCTGTTACTTGCATGTGTTACCTTGTTGGCTGCGCCTTGTGGTGGGGTCTGAGCATTGTTGTTGTCACTGTACGAGTGCTGTTTTCACTCTATCGTTTTCCATCATGTGCCAGGGTGTGCATCCAGGAGAGTGTGCATTGAGTGTATAAAGACCCTTGTTACACGTTTGTGACCTAGATAGTGGTGAAGGTGCACAAAGCGCAGATGTAAAGCCTCATACAGCATGGTCCAAAAGCCAGTAATTGCCTCTCAGGCAAGTGCTTATCTCTCATGCAAGGCAAATCGCAATCACTCCTACACATGGTTCTTGCAGTGACATATGGATCACCAAGTCATTGCACAAAACGTCCATCAAGCTAGTCAAGGCCCTAGCACACTGTGTCATGATAACACATCAGAAAGACCCAGCTCTTTCCTCCAGCCACATAAGTTCATTCGTTGCACTTTCTATAGCCCACACAATGAAACCGTGTTCTTATAACCCCATTTCTGCCCATAGGTCACCCCCGTTATGGTGCCTAGAGTTCGGCCTTGGGATTTGTGGGCGACCTACAGAGCAACAGGCAAGAACACCTGTCGCCACTTTGCAACAGTGGGGCTGAACAATCCAGTGCGAATGTGCAGATAGCTCTTGCCACGGCTCCCGTGGCTTCAGGCTCGACCCTTGCCTAATTCTGCCCCCACCCAAGCACTCCCTCACTCCAAAAGTCTCACATCCCACTAGACATCAAGGAGTTCTGAACGTGTCAATCCTCACTCTCAACTCCGTCACCAATGCCAGTCCAATAAAAACGTCCAACTCGTCAGCAAGCTTAGTCTGAATTGTCAGTGAAACCCTGTGCGGTACCTTTTCTTGGCATGATGCCGCTCTGGTGAATCTCGCACGCGTGACTTGTCGCCGCGCCTCGCGTCCTGTGGTGCTCGCCGCTGCTGGTCTTCGCTGTCACACCTGCGTGGGCTGTGGCCTCGTGTGTTGTGCCCCCGACTGTCCCTGCTGCTGCTCCCGCGGCTCGGGCTGGGGCTGTGATGGTGCGGATGGGGGCTGCGGCCGCGGTTGCGGGGGGCAGGCACGAGTTCGTCTGTAGACTCCGAGGAGACCTTCAGCCATGGGTGTTGAAGCATATCAGCTGCGGTTGCGCGTTTCTCCGGCACAAACTCGAGCATGGGGATGAGAAAGTCGGCCAGCGCTTTAGCCTGCATACACATAAACATGTGAAAACATGACAACCATGTATTCCATTACGACTACTAGGCAGCCAGTCATGTACGCTTTGCATGGTAATGGTCAGACCTGACGACATCAGTCACGTAAAACACAGCGGTGCAGACACAGCGCATACAGCCCACGCTCTCAAATGGACAGGCGCACACAAGTGGTGCCTGCTTGCAGAACACAAGCTCAAGTGACTGGCTGTGCCTGGCTACATGGCAGCTGGCTTGTTTGTCTGCGTCAATGCCGCTCACCTCATGTTTGGGCACTCGGTACTTTTCTTCCAGCACCTTGTCCAGCGGCCAGTGCCTGAGACGTTTGATATGCCGCAGGTCGCCTCGATGATTGAAGAACTCACCCGCATACTTGCCCTTCTCATACACCTGCAAGTAACAGAAAATAATTCCAGCCACGAATGCCAAACGTCCAAAATTCGTGCTAATACACCAAACTTATCAAGACGTTCAGACGTCCATAGTCATGACAACCTGGCGGAACAATCTTTCAGACTTGTCTGATCCTGAACATGACTCTGACCACAACAAGGATGATGACCTGGTCTCGTCCCACCATCACCTCAAGCATGGTTGTGCGTGGAAACTTGGCAGCCTGCTGAATGGATGTGGGATGGACTGGAAAGCACACAATACCCGCCAGAAACCGCAAGATGGATGTTGAATCCGCGAGAAACTGCGGACAAAAGCCGTCATCATGCAATCATGCGCTCCAGTCTGCTTACCTTTCGTGGCATGCGTCCCATGAGCTCCATGAACTGCGCCAGGTGGTCCTCATCGCGCGAGTAGTCCCTCCCGCTGCGCGGGTCGAACAGCAGGTCGCCCGTCACCAGCTCGAACAGCATGCAGGCAAGCGACCACATGTCGATGGGTGTGCCGTACTTGGAGCCAAGGATGACCTCGGGAGACCTGCAAGCAAAGCGCCAACGCATTTGGTTTTGAACAAGCCGGAGAATGTGCAAGAACCCTGCCTTGACGGGTGGTGCACACACCTGGCTTGTCGTCACAAGGGTGTGCGCAAGCAACGTGATGGGTGTTGCATGTCGGGCCTGATGCACAACCCCGGCCTGGTGCACAACCCCTGCCAGGTGCACACACACCCTGATGCATGCAACAGCAGTGCCGAGGCACATGCACGCACAGCAGTCGTGAGGGACGTTAATATCGGTTGTCCAGCGTCTCTTGAACCCTACTGCTCTACTGCACTCCTTACAAAATGTGTGCACACTGTTGCGCACCTGTACTGCCGTGTCTGCACGTCCATTGTGAACTGTTTGTGAACCCAGCAGCCGTTCCCAAAGTCAACCAGCTTGGCCTTTGCCGTTAGCAGCTGTTCGCGTGTGAGCCCTGGCACAGTCAGCTCGGATGGCAGCTTGACCGCACCGTTCGCATTGCCGTTCCCTGCGGGGTGCCCATTATCCCCTTCGTGCGCCGCTGCTTGCCCTGGACCCTGCGTGTCACTGCTGTGCGCCTCACCGCCATTGGGTACCTGTACCGACTGTAATGGCTGCACAACCTCTTCGCCCTGCTGCTGCTGTGGCTGTGACATGGACGATGACTGAACCTGAGAGCTGTCCTCACCAGTGCCCGTTTTTTCCTCGCCTTCTTCCTCGTCCTCGTCACTCACTGCCCCTGCTGCAACCCCGTCTGCTGCTTTAGCTGCTTTCTTCTTCGCCTTTTTCTTGGCTTTCTTTTTCTGGCTCTTAGTCAAGGCTGGTGCGGGGGCTGATGTAGGCAAGCCCTGCTGGTCAGCCTGTTGGGGCTGTGGCTGTTGCTCCGGGGCTGACTGGGCAGCTGGCTGTGAGGCGGGTTGTGAGGCCGGCTGCCGGGGTGTGGAGAGGTCGGGCAGCTTGAACACACGGTCTTTCAAGGGCCCACACAGCATGACATTCTCTGGCTTGAGGTCTGTGTGAATGATCTGAAGCTCCCTGCAGCAGCAGTTGCAGAATGCATTCGACATGCCACACAGCCTCGGTAAGGTGTCTATGACTGCTTTGTGCGTGGTGGTGGAAGCTGCTGATAAAACAGCAAACTTGAAGTGCTACACGACTGGGTACAAGCCCCCAGTGGAGACACTTGCGCATGCCTGCCCTTGTACAAGGTCATTACGCCCGTGTCAATCGCAGATCACATCCACCAGGCACCAGCCCTGAACTTCCGCCCTTACAAGTTTACAAGGCAGCCACCAGGCACTGAGCCGACCTCACACAAGTTTACAAGGCAGCCACCAGGCACTGAGCCGACCTCACACATCATCATGCCTGGCCTTGACCAACTGTTCCTACCTGTGGAGGTAGTCCAGGCCAACGAGCATCTGTGCGGCCAGGTTGCGCACCACTGGGATGGGTATCCCTGCGTAGTTGTAGTGCTTGATCAGCGCCAGCAGGTTGTCACCCAACACCTGCACCGAGTGACACGCCACAAAACAAGCAGAGACTGTGTTCTCTGTCCTCGCCTAAACAAATCAAAGTCATATGAGGAGCAGTGCAGGGCCAGTACGGCTCATAAAAAGGAAAGGCCAACCATGGTTAGCAATCAACACATGGACTGAGCAAAGCACAACTGTCCAGATCAAGTGCAAGGTTCCATGCACGGGCAGGCATCAGTCCGAAGTAGCACATGCACACCAGGCACGTGCTGTAAGCTCACGTGCGAAATGCGCACGTGCTGCATGCAACTGTCACTGGCAGGACACGCCCAGCCATGCGCTCACCTCAAAAACCATGCAAACGTCACTGGCAGGACACGCCCAGCCATGCGCTCACCTCAAACACCATGCAAACGTCACTGGCAGGACAGGCCCAACCATGCGCTCACCTCAAACACCATGCAGACGTGCTTTCCGTTTGGGCCTTGGTGCTCGAAGGAGTCCCATAGCCTGACGCAGTTCTTGCTGTCATGCGAATCCCCGTCACGAATCTGCTTCAGAAGAGTGATTTCGTCCAGCGCTGCTTCAGTGTAGTGCTTGGCACTCTTCTGAACCTGCACAAGGCACGCATACAGCACAAGATCGTCATGGGGAGTTGGCTTAGCCGGTGTGACATGTACATGTGCATGGGAGTGTGCGTACCAGGGCAGTGGTGCACTAAGCCGGCCACTATGTGAACTCGTGCGCAAGCGTCCCAAATAAACGGGCCATCAGACTGCGGGGTATGCAGCTCTCTGGTCGCGTCCTGAACGCTCGTCATGGAGATGAATGAGCATGGCCGTGTGCACAGCCGTGAGCACCCCTTATGTGGCTATTGATTCATTCGTGTGGTGACTCAATCTCAATCACTGTCCAATTTGCACAGGTTGCCTGCACACCAGGCCTTTGAGTCTCAAATTTGAATCCCACATTTGAGTCCCACAGCCATGTCGAAGGCCCTTGAGGCTATCGACTCAGGCTTCTTGTGCTGAACTGGATTGACATGCTGGTACAGGCCGAGTTGCCTGCACACCAGGTCTGATCTCACGTTTGAGTCCCACAGACGCCCTGAGGCGTCCATACAGTTGAATTAACCAGATTGCCTGCACTGAGGGCCCCGAGGCTCCATAATGCACGTGCATCCTGACCTACCTTCATGGCTCCATACTCCTTTGTTTCGTTGTCCACCACCAGCCAAACAGTGGAGAAGTGCCCCCACCCAAGCTTGATCAGAACAGTGTAACGTCCCTGGTTGAATTTCTCGCCAACCTGAACTGGATGGTAGCCACCTATGCATGCAGAGGCAAGCGGCTCAGACGGGCGCTGGTAGGGGTAAGATGTGCTGAGGGTGGAACTCCTTGGTGTCCCATATGCTTGCCTTTCTTGTAATCCTCTGCATCCTCGATATCCGAATCCGAAGCTAACTCCACACTAATGTCAGATGCTTCGCTGCCGC
Organism: Chloromonas sp. AAM2; assembly: GCA_004335635.1. Lineage (NCBI taxonomy): Eukaryota > Viridiplantae > Chlorophyta > Chlorophyceae > Chlamydomonadales > Chlamydomonadaceae > Chloromonas > Chloromonas sp. AAM2. Next base: position 33,720 of record QAXH01005250.1, read on the forward strand.
TGTCGTACCCGCCCTTCGCCTTGCCGTCAGTGGTGTCTGCGCGAGTGCAAAGAGCATGGTGAGTCCGAGGGACGCAGACAATGTGCATAGACACTTGCCTTGGAAGAGATGCACATACACACCTTTCTTCTTTGCGCCTTTGGCTTTCCGCTTGACAGCACCAGGAGGAAGGGCTGTGCGAGGACCTATGGCCGAAGCAAACTCGAGTTTGTGACCTGCCGACCTTGCTGTGAGCAAAGTCTGCGAACAAATTGTATCAGCTTTACCTGGACCTGTCAACGGCTTGGGCATGGTGCGCCACCGCCAGCCGCTGCCTGCCTTTGATCAATTGAACCAGATCGCTGGTGGTTGGGGTTAAAAGATGGGGGTAAAAAGATATTCCAGGAACCAACTCAGCACGAGGAAACTGGTGTGCAAACTGTGAACGTTTGAGCGTTCCCGGAGACTAGCCGGGAATGAGGAGAAACGTCATTCAGCCGTTACAGTGTGCATGAAGCCGCTGGTAGCATGCCATTCGTAGAGCTCATTCATAGCGTGTGAGAGCCTTGACATCGTCATCTGCGCAGTCCAAGATCGCACCGCTGCACAGCTCACATCACATCAGCAACTCAAACTACCAGGCACCCACAATGGATACTGTCCTGCTGGACCTACCTGATGAGGCATTGCTTCTAATCCTGGCAGCCACAGGCATGCGTGGAATTACTTGTGCCGCAGCAGCCTGCAAGAGGCTTTTGGCAGCACGTGATCAACTGGCAGTGCATCAGGTCTTCGCCAGCGCAGGTGTGCAGGGGCAGGCGAAGGTCAGCTGCAGTGTTCATGCCGTGTGCAGAGCAGCGCTGTTGTTTACAATGTAATGGGTAGGCGTTTGGACACAACTGCTCAGTATCTGACGCCCATTTCCCTGACTGTTTTGCACATTAGACAGGATGCCCCCAACCTCATGATCAAATCTTTCGAACCTTGTTGTGCTTTGCTGCTGCTTAGTAGCAAGAGCAGCACAACCAAAGCATTCTCTGTACGTGCAGATGCATGTGTGGGGTCCAGGCTGAGTCTGCTTGTGACATTTCAATGTTATTCTTTGCCCACTATCAGTGTACTGCACCAGCGGATTGAGGCGGCTGCACCTTGGATATGGGTTTTGCGCGTAGAGCTGCATTGTGCAATCCCTTGCAGGCTCTGACGAGCCCGACCTGAGTGATGCGATAGCGGATGCTGCGTCACGGGCGTTGGAGGGCATGCTGGGTGGGTATAAAACGTGACAAGCAAGTCGGGCTTTCAGAGTGCGTGCATGCAGAGCACACGTCAAGACACGGTGAAACGTTGCTCAGCTTGTCGCCTTGTGTGCCTGTCCGTGTCCTTAGTGTAATCTGGCACGCATGTCCTCCTCCACTCGATACCAGACACGGCGGTGGCAGACATGGGTTCAGCACTGCTGCACTGTGAACCAGTCTTGTTGAGATTCATCCTGTTCGTTCCACCTTGCAGATACTGCATTTGTAGATTGTACCTTGTGATTGTATCTGAGCTGACCCTCTAGCAAGTCACTAGCTGCCATTATTTGTTCAAGTGCACAAATTGTGACACGCATAACAAAAGTAATGCATGTGCAGCCGACAAGCCTCGTCTCGGGCATTGCTTCTTGCCCTTGTGACTGCCCAGGCAGGTTACAGCGGCTCACAGCCTGTAAAAAAAAAAGTTTGCCAGTTCTGGGACAATTTTTAGGAACAGTGTGGCAGCAGGGAAATTGTGGAAACAGGGTTCATGCCAGAGTACAGGGTCAGGGCTAGTCAGGGAGGCAGGGGCTCCTTGCCCCTGCTGAGGTCCATTGCCTCCTGCTGAGCTGCCTCAGCTGTAGCTTGCACGGCTGTTGATGCTGCACGCAGTTTTGGCAGCAGCTGACCATGCAATGCAATGAACTCGGTTGCTGATAGCGAGGGGCAGCCGCCATGCGTCTGTTGCAGCAGGCCCTGCACCAGGCCAGGCAGGTCCACCAAGCCAGCCTGTTGCCTGAGGTTGTGGAGCATCCTGCAGCGGACAATATCAATAGCATGGGCTTGAAGCACAATACAGGCGTGTGCCAGCTTCTCATGCTGCGGCCCCTGCGGCCCCTGCGACCTCATGGACAGGGAAAAAGCGACGCGGGTCACGCACTTGACTATTTGTTTACACGGCACGCTATGCAGCCCTAGCCTTTCCTTAGCCAAGCTGCGCCTGCGCTTTGTCCAGGCACTGTCGACTTCGCGGTCCTGTTTGTCACGGGGCACAAGATCTACGCGGCGCAGCGGTCGATAAGCAATGGCCACGCAGTAAGGCTCCAACGCCATCTGCCACAGGTAGAAAACAGAGAAAAGACCGCTTGACTGCAGTTACGTCAAATTCGCCGCAACAATTGGATTGGGCGCACCGTCACAACCACTTTCAACATCCCGGTCGTCCCTGGTTAGGTGTTGGTGCGAGCTTCCCTGTGCCTAGTCGAACATCGCATGCCTACAAGTCGGCCCATTGGATGGCCTACCCATTCGGAGCCTAGCCTGCTTGTTCGCTGTAAGTGCAGGGTGTTCCTGTTGTGGGCTGCGGCGTGCAAGGCCTGATGAGCACAGTACAGGACGGAGGGGTACTGCAGCTGGATCCCCAGTGGGGCACGAGCTCAGGCTCAGGGGTGGCTGTGCTGCTGGGCCGCATGCCGGGCCACATAGTGAGACCCTTCATTGATTTTCAAGTGGAAGAAACTGGGTCGGGTAAAAGGAGACAGGTGAGAAAGAGAGAGAGAGAGAGAGAGAGAGAGAGAGAGAGAGGGGGAGTGGGGGGGAGGCAGAGAGAGCGGAAGAGGGAGAGGGAGAGGGAGAAACTGGTGACTGTGTGAGACCTTTGATGAAAGGACTGATTTAAATTGTTTTAGCTGTTAGTCAGTGTCAGGTTCATGTACCAAGCCACGCAGGCCTCGGAACGCGCAAGCATTCTTTCCCACCTCTCATGGGGCCGGCATAGAGATCACCACAGCCCAGACCCCCGCGCCACAGACTGGCAGCTGACTCTTCATGGCTTGGCCCAGCTCACATACAACACTGGTTGCAAAAAACAGAAGTTTGCCAGGTCTGGGACAAGCCTGTGTGACTCTCAGTTGTAATGCCTGTGTTTTGAAGTGGTACACTGACAGCATGAGTCCGTTAGTTGTTTCAAGTTGAGGCATAGCAAATGGGGGAATACTGATGTGTGGTTGGACGGCTCAGATTTCCGAGACAAAAAGGGAATGTCGCTTTTGGGACAGTTCGTGTGTCCAGCACTGCAGACAGTGTGTATGTTGGTGTTCTAGTGTGCTCAGTGTTGGCATGTGCTGCATTGTCACTGGGTACGTTTTCATCAACATGCGTGTGTGTTTTCAAACGCAATGTGAGGCAGTACCATTGACCAGACAGTGACTGATTTCATAGCCGGGGAACTCAGAGCTGTTTTCAAGATAGAGGACTTCGGAAACTTCGACCCCTGATCTCAGACAGCGCAGCATGTCCACGGCTGGACCCGGGGGCCAGGGATGCTTACACCAGGCCAGCACATACGCATCATGACGGCCTGTGCCGAAGAGCGCCCTGTGTCCTCCAGTGTCCAGTGTCCAGTGTCCTTTCTCAGTCATTGTTTGTTTTTTGCAGGGCAAAGGGACCATCAAGGCGCGCACATCTGACTTCCACCGCTGGCTTGCGCGCCACCCTAAAGCCCCTGATCAGCTGGTTCCACAATCAGTGTGGCTGTTCTCCCGGAACCATGACGGCATGCTGGACCCATATTTTCAAGCGAAGCAGGTGTGGAACGTGCTTGTGGGTATGACAGGGAGCAGGGTTTGGAACCTTTGGCGCAGTGACAGGAAACGTGACAGGCAAGCGACAGCGCGTGGGCAAGATGCCGCTCCAGTGCTCGTGATGAGAGTGCTGCGCAGTACAATCCTTTTCCCCATAACTGAATGTTTGAGAACTGGCCAGACCTGGTGGCAGCGGGGTGACCTCGGCCGCCCCAACCGGCCTTTGAGCACGGAATCCAACAGTTTGGCCACAATCGACTACCATTCAGACATTCAATCATGTGGGCGACCCACTTGTCATGTCCTTGTGAATAATGTCTGTAGGGCCAAATGGTTATTTCAGGAGGTGTTGTTGCGCACCGTCTCTTCTTTGCCCCTGGACCACGCCTGGGTGCTTGCTGCCCGGAGTGGACCGTTGCACGTCCAATAGGCAAGGGCAGGTATGTCAACAGCCAGGACGAGGCATACTTTGCAGGCTTGGCGTTCTGCCCCCGGGGTCCAGACGAACCTGATTCCACTACCCACAAGCCAGGACCATCTACCACCCACCTGCCAGGACCATCCACTACACACATGCCGAAGTCGAGGCAGGCTGGACCCATGCCAGCCGGTGGTGCCCCAGACCCAGTGAACACAAACAACGGTGTGCGTGCCGGAGCAGCAACACTATTGGGACTGCACCATGGGGTGAGCCGGGAGAGAGTAAGGGGCAGAATCCGTTCAAAGTAGGTCAGGCACACAACCAGAACGGGCAAAGGGCAAGCAGGTTGGCTGCCCAGGGCTGACCTGGCAGCAGGTCCGTGGGCCTGTCCAGTCATACAGTACTGTTACGTGCAGGTCTACTTCACAGTTAGTACTTGTTTGGAACATGCGGGTCTTGTTAGCTTGGATGTAGTCATCGCAACAATGCTGCATTATGACAGGTCAGTGACCAGATGTTGCAGAAAGGGAAAGAGGACGCACTGGCAACTCTTCAGCTTTCAGTTCACAGGGTTCAACCACATAGAAAGGCATGCAGAAGCATCCAACCTCTGCCAACATGTCATGTGCTGCAGGATTATTGCGTGTGGCAAGGTGTTGAGGTTGGAGATGTTGGAGAGGACATGGGGTGCTCTCTGTCAGGTAAATGAGGGTGAAGAACAGCAGGGTATTGCATGTACTTTTGTGAAGGGTTATCAGTCCAAACACGTGATCACCATGACCAATGCTTACCGTTTCGCAAAGGGTGCAGATACATACTGTTGCCCATTGCTTGTGGTCCAAGGATTTCTCAGGAACTGGTTAGTGAGCTGGGCAGTGTGAGCGAGTGAGTGAGCTGGGCAGAGTGAGCGACTGAGCGCGCTGGGCAGAGTGAGCGACTGAGCGCGCTGGGCAGAGTGAGCGACTGGGGGAGCTGGGCAGAGTGAGCGAGTGAGGGAGCTGGGCAGAGTGAGCGACTGGGGGAGCTGGGCAGA
>QAXH01005251.1:0-19376 GCA_004335635.1 Chloromonas sp. AAM2
TGTGTCTAGCTGCAGCACCGTGGGTTGAACCATGAAAAGCCATGTAATGATGATGATGATGTGGCAATAGGCAAAACACTGTCCTTGTGGAGATATCGCTCCGAGTGGTGTTAAGCCCACTTTACATTAGCTTTGATGATCGCCTGTAGTGCGTCAGCCCGTGTAATCCCCCCCATACCTTGCTGTGTCACAAAATGTCCAGTGAAAGCTCATAAATCAGGATTGTTCGGTCATAAAAACTCTTGGTAGTCTTCCAGCCCAGTTTCCAGTACAGCTTGAGGGCGGGTTGCTGGACGTTGGAGGTGGTGAGGAACACACTCGTGAACCCCTGCTCCCGCGCATGTCGTATGAGCTCCTGCACAGGTAGCACGAGCAGGAATCTTGCAGTCTGACAGTTCTGTTTGCCGTAAGTTTGACAGTTCTGCTGTTCAAAGCAGCACGTTTTCCATGCCTGCCACATCAATCACGTGTTCGAACAACCAGAACTGTGTGCATCTTGACCCGTTCCGAGTGGTGTTAAGCCCACTTTACATTGGCTTTGATGATCGCCTGTAGTGCTTCAGCCCGTGTAAGGCACATGAAGCCACACACCACACAAGTCAGGCGTGGGAACAGCGCGGTACGCCCATTGCAACGGGTGTGTCTTGCTATGGGCAAAGCCAGGAATGCCATGCACTGATCGTGATGACGGCACAGCATTGCGTTGTTCGTCCCACCTTGACCAGCCTCATTGCGACGCCCTTCCCTCTCATGCCCTCCTTGACTGACATCCTCCTCAGTTCCGCCTCTGTATCACTGCGCCGCTGAAGAGCCACCATGCCCACCTGAAGCGAAACCAGTGCGAGACAACCACCAGTCACCACAGCAAGCCCTACACACATGATTGTGTGCAGTGGCATCTACAGCAACATGACAGCATCCAGTGCAACCAAAGCTCCTGTGCAAGCCGGCATGCAGTGTTCAGTGTAGCAGCATGCAGCCTGTTGTGTGTCGTGTCGTACATGCAGCACCCACCACGCCATGACCTTCCAGGTCAGCCACCCAGAGGGCCGACCCAGGCTCCGAGTATGTGCCCGGAATGTTTGCTAGGTCGCTGTTTAGGCTGTAGTTGATGTACGATTGAATCGCTTTGCGTGCTTGCATTACTGCAGCCAGAGGGACAGCTGCCAGCCCCAGCGCTACGGCTAGGGCTTGGGCCCACGCAGGGGACCGGCCTGCTGTCAGCCATTGTAATGCAGCTGCAGAGATGCATGGCACGCCTAGGCCTACAAGGGAGGCAGGCCGAGCCAGGTAGTCCTTAGCAAGCTGTGGCCACAAGCCTACATCACACCATTCAAACAACAAACCTCACACCACACCGCATTGCACCATGTGTTGTCTGTCAACGCGTTCTTATGACTGTCCTGCCATCACATCCAACAATACAGCCAAAGTCAGACAATCTTTGCTGGCCAAACTGCTGATGACAAAACACCTCGACATCGCACCCCTTACAACTCCCTCATAAGTGATCAGACAGTTTATGTACCAATCAGGCAGCGGCATGACTGACACCATCTTGTCGTGAACATGTGCCTCTCACGGTTTGCTGCAGCAGCCAGCCATAAACTGGCTTCATGTATGCTCAGCAGAGCTGCTGCCCCAAACAATTGGGGCAAGAAGGAGGGCACATTCTCGCCGACGAGGTTGCAAAAACCATCCTTGTGCTCTCCATGCTGAGCAAACTCACCAAACATGCCATGCGAGAAGATGGCCCGCACTCGGTCGGCATCTTGCGGTTGGAACTGCCTGATGGTGAGCTGCGCCGCCATCGCGTACGCGTAACAAAGTGCGGACACGCCAGCGAGGTTACCTTCACGTTGACAATTAGTGTGATGGGAGGATTTGAATGTCAACCGCCAAACAGCTCAGCTTGAACTGTACTGGCACAGTTTTACTGCGTCTCTGGCACAGTTTTACTGCGTCTCTGGCTTTGGTTGCGTGGTGAAAGTACGCACACCCTCGCTGCGTCATGTCGGACGACGGTAATCTGGTGGCGGAAACCTGGCTGACCTGTGACAACGACGCTATGTTCGACGACGCTATGGTACTATGACAACAATGACTCTTGTTACTCGCTGACTTCTCGCAAACGCCGGCAGGCGAGTGTACCCTCACCAACAAGCAGCTTCCGGCATAGGCATCAACTATCAAGCAGCGTTGTGAGCACCTGACTGTGCGTCCCCATCGAGTTTTCATGTTTGCGTTCTTGGAGTTAGTTTGGCGGCGCGAGGGAAGGCTCCAGTTGTATTATCATGTCAGGGGCATCCCCATTCTCATTTTGGCATGGCAAGACACAACTGTCCTTCTGGAGACATCGTTCCGAGCAGTATTAAGCTCACTGTCCGCCACTTTACGTTGGCTTTGATAATCGCCTGCAGTGCGTCAGCCCGTCTAAATACATCATCATGGGCTGGAGGCAGGCGAATACCTTGCTTACACCATGTGCAGCCATTCGCTTCTCACCATGATCCAACTGAAGACGATTGACTTTGAGACGGCAGTCCATTGGTTTTGAGCATGACACAGTGATTAGTGACCACCTCGGCCCTGCATGCATTCCATCAGGTGGACCAAGTCATCATCTTTGTCAAGGGACAGCACACGCCGCTGAAGAAGACGCGGAAGGCTAACGTCGTTGAGTGCTACGTGAAGGCCCTTCTGCAGCGAAAACATTTAATTATCTCGGACGATCATAATGCAAAAAAAAGTCTGTGGCAATCGCTACATCGTCAAAATCATGAGTCTTCATTGTTTGCCGTATCTAGCGTTGCTGGGGGCAGCATATGATAAAACGATGTGTTGCTGCAAAACTGACACAGCAAACGTTCAGACGTTGTATCTCTGCTGCTAGACGTTCAATGTGCCAGAGGCGCCTGCATCGTGAGTGGTGTGAGCTGGGCTGGGATGTGACACAGGGAGGCTTGCCTCCAGGTCAGAGATGAACTGCAACAGCTCTTCTACTTCCATGTGCATGTGCAATGTCCAGGAGGCTTTCTTGTTACCCAAGTCCCTTGCCTTACCCCACGCCAAAGAGTTTTACCCCATGGCAAAGAGTAGATACGGATCAACATGGGATGGGCGGGCCATCTGCGCATGTGGGCTGGACAAACTACAGCTACAGATAGGATCAGTTACAGATAGGATCGATCCTGCATGGCACATCTACCGTGCCGGTAGATGCTGATATCTCCTCAGTGTTGACCCTATTCTTGGCTGTTGCAGGCAGTGGACCGCGTGCTGGGCTGAGCCATACCAGTACAATCACCACACCTTGCCGGCACATTACGGAGGGCATCGTCCGAACCTGCTGGCAACAAGTTCTGCTAGCAGTTAACTCGGAGATGGGTTCTCGGGTGTGACCTACATCAGGCGGCATGTGTCTAGTGCCCGATGAAGCGCTGCGGCTGTCTCAGTCGGGGGTCAGAGGGCTTGGCTACCTCCCCAAGGAGGCGGGCGGCCACAGCCACCAGCTGCACATTCTCACACTCTCGTAGTGAGGGTTACGGTTTCTGTGATGGGCCCTGTGGTGCGAGGCATGACAGGTACGGCAGGCAGCATGAGCGCGTGAGGCAGGCATGGGCGATTTGCACAAGTCCATACAGCTCAGACGGGTGCACGCAGCAAGGATACCGTGGGTTGCAGTTGAACATCTCAACCACCATACCCTAACCGGATTCCTTGTTTCTCGGCACCCGGCACTGCTGGTTTCTTAGCTGTTAGTTAGTTGTTCTTAGCTGCTGATTTCTCGACACCCACTGTAATCCGCACGTCAGAGCGTTTACACCTGACCAGCCAGGGACAGGTCGGCAAAGAGCATTGTTGCATTCCAAAGAGCAATCTACAAGGCAGAGCGCATTGCTTTGCAAGGCGCGGCTGCAGCATTGGTCAACGTTGGTGAGCTACGAGCCTCGGTCACTAAGTTTTGGTGCACGGCTTGCTGCAGAACTATGCTGCCTGGCAATGGCAGGCCTTTTGGGCACAAGCCTATGGAGCAGCGCCGAGCGCTGGCTGCTGTTCGTTCCTCCAACCAGCCCACGGCGGGCCCATCTCAATTGGTGTGGGAGTGGCTGAATGTGGGTGTAGCAGGCGCAGGCATGGTGGCCGGCGTCGCACCCCTCTACTGCGCTGCAGTGCAGACAGTATCTATTAGAGCTGATCTCAAGATATTTCGATCGGAGGTGAAGAAAGACCTGCAGGTCTTGACCTGCGAGGTCGCAGCTATGAAGAGGGACATCCGAGCACTACTGCGAAAGGTAGGCTACACAGGCTGCAGACGCATGGACTAGCCCTGCTTACGGTAAGCTGCAGCAAAGCTATAAAAAAAAAGTTTGCCAGTTCTGGGACAGTTTGTGTGAATTGGTCTGTATTACCGCCAGCAACCATTGTGTGTCAGTAAAACATGTGTATGTGCGTGTGTGTGAACCGCATTTACACACCTGCACCACGTCACTGTCTGCCTCACACGAATTGTCCCAGAACTGGCAAACTTCTTTTTGTTTTCCACTAGCGGGGCCGTAAACATGCGGTATGGCAGTGCTGCTGCTTTGACTCGTACTGGGCTCTCGGTGCTGTTTATTACGTGTGCACTATAGGCTGGAAGACCAATGACTGCAACTCCACAGCACATGTCTGTGTCTGACCTCCAGGCAGACGACGAAGCACCCACAGCAGACGACGACTGATCTCCAGCTCATTTATGAAGCCGGGTGACGCTGGACGTGTAGCGTTTTTTGCCGTAAATTCGCTTTTGCACAGCAGTGACTTTGCATAGCACAGCTTGCCACGGTGACCTGATCATGTGGCCCGACACTTGATAACAGTTGCCGCACCTGCACCCATATGTATGGTATGACCAAGTGCTGTTTGTTTTCTATTGGGATGCAATGAGACGGCAGCCTGCACCACGCCGGTGTCACCAGTGCTAACTGCTGACATTAAAAAAGAAGATGTTTGCCAGTTCTGGGACAATCTCCAAGAACGAACTGGAACCAGTGTGGCGGCAGGAAAAGGGGGCAACCTCAGGGGACTGGACTGTGGACGTGGACAGAGATAGTGAATAATATTGCGTCTGCACCAGTGTGGCGTGACACTGGGATGTGCTGTTGATGTGTAAACTGGTACACGTCCAGCCAGGGGTTTAGGCCTCAGAACTCGGTAATGTAAGTCGCCACCAAGTGCTCCAGTTGCCTCGACTGTGGTGCTTCGTGGACAGCAAACCAGGGAGACGTATGCGCGTATGCCGCAAAGCACGAAAGTGGAGAGTGTTCTTTTGCAGGTAATGCATTGAGTACATGCACAAAGGGTGCCTGTGCCGTGAAAGACTGTAACAAGATAACTGAATAGTTGACAAACGTGTTCTGTTACCATCCAACACAGCAAATCAGCTGTGCCTCAACGTTGGTTGCCAGGAGAGGAAGACAAAGTGTTCAGCCGCATCCTTGCAGAAACACTTCACATATAAGCAGTAAAATTGTTATCCGACCCAAAAGGGCTGGGCTACTTCTTGTTCTGCTGAATGTCCCATTGGTTGAACCGGTTGTACAGCTTGGACATTGGGATATCGGACATATTAAGCAGAAATCAAGAGGAGACAATTGGAAACAGGCTGTGGGGCGTCTACGCACGCAGCACACAAATGCTCAAGAGAGTGAAGCAGTTTGAACATGTGGTGGCCACTTACTTTACCGACTTCTGAAGCCATATACCAGAACGGCAGACAATGGCCCAGGTACAGTTTACAAATCTTGTCACCAGTGCGTGCTGAATGCAGACGCCATTGTGTAGGAATCAGGCGCTCAGAGCAGGGTGTTAGTCAGATGTACCTGGATATATAACAGATTTGTTGCTCAGGGTTGGTCAAGACGGTATAAAATAATGTTTGCTGGCGTCCGCGCTTAGTGCATGTGGGTTCCCCTGCTGTCATCACCATATACAATCACCTGGAAGGATAACTGGAGACAAGGGCCAAGCGGTAGACACCTGCGCATATGCAGGGGCGCCCCAATGAACAGAAGCTTGAACTGTGATCTCTCTGCTGACTACTAGCTGCCTCACGTGAGCTCCTGACACTCAACCTGACTTATACCTTAGAAAAATCATCAAACGCTAAAACCTCTGATGTGATTCCTAAACCCCATTGATACAGCTGGTTCCATAGCTGGCTCACATAAACACGGCCTTGAAGGCCCAAGCAAAAGACAGACATGCGACGATCGCAAATGCAGCCAGCAACTTCAAGTGCTGCAACTTCAAACCTTACTATGCGAATACTATGTTTAGTCAAGTCTCATATCAGCTTCCACCAACCACCAGTGCTGGCTGCACTAACCAACCACTTACACACAAGGCTAGGCATGCAATCTTGGTACCTGGAAAACCAGGACCTGCAAAGTAAGAAACTGAGCAGCTTGGCGAAAACCAATTACCAATAAAAACAAGTAATCTTGTCCCTTTATGGTATGTAGTTCCGACTTCCGAGATATAAAATTTACCAAGAGCTGGTAACAGCATGCTACAAGTTCTGCATGGCAACCACAAGCACAAAGCAACTTGAGATCTGAATGTTCAAGCCCAGGCCATGGACTGAATGATTGCGACGAACCAACGCTATGCATACGACTTACAATTCACTTGCCTGAGCAGCCCTGCTAGTTGCTCAAAAAACAAAACAAAAAAACATTGTCCAGAGCCTCTGCTTCATCACCATACCCAACGTTACCGGCGGCCTGATACCTCGGTCAGTGCATTTTTGGCGCCCGCCCGGTGCGCCAGCAGACAACAGCTGCAAGACTACGCTGCGCTTGTCCGCCATTCGTCAATCTTGAGTTTGTTTATTTTGAGAGATGTCCAATTTAAGGAAGCTTTTGATGGGCTGGCACCTAGAAGAAGCAAGCAGAGACGTCAGAGTGTACGGCTTCGCCTGTAGAAATCCGTACTCAACCAGATGCCGAATAGGTAGCAACCGATGGGCTGTTCATGGTCCATTCCAATCGCTGGAGCCCATCTGTGCCAATAACGTGAATAAAGGCTTTTGGTTATTGCATGCCATGAAACCAGTCAGCAAGGTTGGACATATACTCATGCTTTGGTCGCTTGCCCTTGCGACTCGGGCGTGATAGGCCGCTTCATTTGGTTGACTGTGAGTTGCGACCAGCCCCAAAAGACAGGCACCTTCCGGGGCTCGTTAATCCAGCCATGCTTGGCGTAGAAGCGAGCTGCAGCATGAACAACAACATTGCAATTGACAAGTTACGCCAAGTCAAAAGTGATGCACGAGATATATCATGGGTAGAGATGTAGTACGCACAGGATTGTGGTCAGTCGGACTCCTGCGGGCATTCTGGGGTCTTTCTGGCGAACAGCATGCAGCCTGAGAACACTGTACATCCTTGCGTGCCTCCATGCGTTAGCTACAGCTGAAGCCGTAGCTCGACTCCGGCATGGACCCTCGACTCCGGCATGGATCGTTATGGGCAAACCAATGGCGTACATATGGTAGCTCCTAAGCGGCCTGACACTTGAACAAATGATTCTACTGCTACTGGCACCTCGCCTTCAGCAAACACAGGCTCACGCCAGGCGTGTTTTGTAGTACTTTGGATGGCGCACAGGCGTTTACACAACAGATGCAACCAGATCTTCCAGGAATCCAGTAATCGCCCACAAGCATCTCGCCGAGCCATTCGGTAGAAAAGTTAGCCAAACCCTGATCGCATTCCACACTTAGGGTCTGCCTCACCTCCTCCACTGTTGGCACCGGCATTCAGGAGCGTGATTGCCTCCATGCCTTGCTTCTGGGCATAGGGCAAAAGCTCCTGGGCACAAACAGAACAACAACAAACAATAAACAAAGGTGTGGAGCCCAGGTGAAGGCAGCAGTCAACCTGACAACCTGACAAATGATCGCCGTTCCAAGGGAACTTGTCCGGACCGTGCGCTGACAGCAGTCATGCTGACTTATCGTGAAAGCAAAGCACGTCCAGACAATGAATGCTGACGAATCCAAACGTTGAGGGATCTACTGAGACACCTTGCCAGCGTGAGAGATGAGTGCCAAACAACGGGCAGGGTGTCATCAGAACATCTAAAGGAGCAATGAGATGTGCAAGGAACCAGTGAAAAGCACACAAGGGCATACGTTGGTTTCGTGGCCGCTAGCAAGCAAGCCAGTGCATGGGCAACCCGCTGTTGCATGAATTCCTACCATGTGCTCAAAACTGGTCGTCAATAACGTGCTGTCGCCTGCGCCTGTCCATGCCCCATGGGCCATGTCACGTGCCTCAGAACTAACTAACGTCAGCTGTCTACTGCCTGAATAGCTACTGTTCGGCTTGCTGACTTAAGGCCATGTAAACAACAACAACAACAACAATCACACCTTGATGAGTGCGCCGCCAACGCCCATGGACCGCAGGCTGGGGTCCACGTACATGCGCTTGAGCTCCCCCTGCTTGTTGGGCTTGTTCACGAGGGTCACGGTCCCGACCTGCGCATGGACATGGACATGGGCACGGATCAACACAGAATGGGCGGGCCATCTGCAGCACCGCAGCCCAAACATGTGGATAGACCCAGCCAGGTACAGGCTACACCACTCAACGTGGCACTGCTTTAATACTGCCTGATTGTATAGATTTCCTATGCCTCCCAGAGGCCTTTCCGTCTCAACTGTGTGATTCCAGGTCTTTTCCAAACAGGTGATCAGCTTGAGCCCCTTGCCCGATACTGCCTGCACCGGATATTGCCTGCTGGTTCAAAGAGCAAGCTCGCAGCAACTGTTCATAGTCGATGGACAGCTCAGCACCACTCCAGGGGTGACCACCACCATTACTATCCAGGTGTGTCGCAATCCCCTTCACTTGTAGGTTAGACGGGCTGGAATCCCTCCCCTCTTGTGATTTCAGTTCTACAGCAGACCCAACAGCCTTCTGCTTTTGCAACTATGTGGGCTCTAAAGGTGTGATGCAGTCACAAGCGTGCATGTATTCACTGGAACTCAAAACATTGAGGGCCCTGATGATTCAGGACTTGGACTGGGTGCTCCCCATGTGAAGCAATACCCACGCACACCACGCCAAGGGCCAGGGTCATACTTAACAGGCTAAGGGTCCGTGGCACCCTCACCCCAGTCTCACCACTTTGCCTTTCACTTCCGCAACCCACACCCTTCCAGGGGCCTGGTCTCCTGCAATGCACTTCTGCAGAAAAGGCCTGTCCAAGAAGGACTCTGTCGATTTGGGCAGTAGTACGAAGTTGTAATAGCCCGCTAAGCCGCCAGGAATGAGTGCAGTGCCGACAATGGCAGCTGTCAGCTTTGCTGTGAAGGTTGTGAAGGGCACGGATGCTACCGCACCAATCAGGCATGAGGCTGCACCAAACAGCATCTCGCCATATCCGCCTGCACAGGTCAAGAACAGGTACAAAACGACACATATGATGTGAAACAGTGGACGCTCTCTGAACCCGATTGCCCAGTACACAGAAGTTACACGTATCTGCTAGCCTGATGTAAGACGGTGTTGAAGCTGGGGCAGCGCAAGGTGACTGAACATGCTAACTGCGGTTAGCATCCCTGCACGCACCAAACACTTCATCCACAGTTGCTTGAATGGTGGGCCACATGCCAGCCATGATCAGAGCTCGGATGTCTTCCTCGTCACCTGCCACAGGGGTGTGAGTGGGTCAAGTGTGATTGTGTGCTTGGCGTCACTAGTCGCTTCCATACTATCAAAGCAACATGGCACCTAACAACTGAAGCTGGCTAGTTGAATCTCTTATCAAAGCCACATGGCGCATGTGACGTGCAGGAAGGGCCGGCTCCGCAGCACGCACACAGTCTCAGTCTGTGTTGGAAAGACCAACTGCCTCATGGCCCAGAAAGTACACAAGACTGGGCGGTAATGGGAAGGGGATAGGTGGGCAAGTCACCTGCACGGATATCTCGGATAACAGGGCGAGCCATTTCAGAAGCCATTGTGTTGCAAGGGGTCGCAGCCCTGTGCTGCTGGCTCAGCTCCCGACCACTGCCTGTACCAGCAGACACTGTCAGAGCATAATGCGGTTGGGCAGGCGTGTGCATGGAGGTGAAACAGTAACTGTCAAACTTCAACCGCATTGATTCGCTGCGCGGAACCTCGACTGTCGTTAGCAAGAGAGGGGCTGTTGTGAAGTAAGGAGTTGAACAGAGGGTCAGCACTCGCGTGCACGGAGGCCAAACCCTCATCATGAGGCGCGCGGCTGCTCGCTTTGTTCGGCAGGCGATCTGTGAGTATTAAGGCGCAGTGTGGCTTGGCCACATTATTGCAGCCAGATCGAGGTCACTAACAGTGGAGCGTGATGCGACGATGCGCGTGCAAGCAAGCACAGCTGCCGAGCCCAAGCCTTGCATAGGGAATGGGTAGCCAGCCAGCATGGAGAATGTCGGGATGGCCAAGATTACACTCAATTGTACATGATTGATGGCCGTGCTTCATCAATTGTCAAGGGCTATGTCGATTCCTGTCTGCAGGCCCTCTCCAAAAGGATGCCGCTCTGCCAGCTACTCAGGTGCGCATTGCATGCTTTGCATCAGCCGAAAATTTTCAAGGCGCACAGTTGCCGTGTGCCAACATCGCAATCACGATCATCATATTGGGGCAGCACCCTGCAGCACAAGCCCAGCAGCGTATGCATGTGAAGCCGCGCCAATGAATACTCTTAAAGAAGCGGATGTTATGGCAGCGGGTGGATTGGTCTGCATTCTTGATCCAGCTACTGCGATCACGCCTGGGTGCGCAACTACCGTGCATGCTCACAGGCTGCAGCAGCAGCTTGCCAGCAGCACCGTCTGATGTCAGGCCCTGCACCTGAGACTCCACTCACCAAGATCATGCCTCCTCTGGTGGCGCTGCCAAGACAAGTTGTTGGCACAGCCCTCAGCTTGACAGGTGGGCAGACAACAGCATTTGCACACTTACCAGGTTGCGAATTTTGACTTAATGCCAACCAGCCAGCCTGCTTGACAGGCTGACAACTGTAATCACAGGCACTGGTACAGGCAGCAGGGGCAGCATGCATGCACTGCACAAGATTCAACCGTAAAGCCTGGTTAGTGCACTTCGTTGGTGCATGCAGGCAAGCTGATCGTTGGTGCTGCCACTTCTGGTGCGGTCAAGAGCGTGGTCACCAGCTTTGCAGAGGAGATCATTCTCAAGGAGCAGTTTGTCAAGCTCACAGAGCTGGACGTTTCCTACTGGGCATACTGGCTCAGCACCACTGGCTACACCAATGCGGTCAGTTGCTGCAGGGTTGCAGGGTGCACAGCGGGAGATGTCACCATCAGCAGTCAGCCATGCGAGACAGATTTCATCATGCGGGTGCAGCCAATCCAACCACAGTCTTAACTTTGTTGTTCTGCACGGGTATGACAAGGGTTGCAGGATACATGCAAGGGCGAAGTCATTGCGAGTGCAACTCATCTTGACCTTGTTTGCATGCACCTGGGTGTGCAGTCCGGGTTCAAGCGCTTTGCTGAGGCAGCTCTGCCTGCTGTACCAGGCTTGGAGCCCCAGCAGGTCACAGACCTGGTAGTGGGATTCCACACGTGAGTTGCGGCTGTGCACTACATGCGCTCATTGTTTCATTGTCAGCCGATGATGAACAACCTTGCAAGCGAGGAACGCATGTCGTCTGGTGCAGTTTCCGGCATGGGTTTCAGCACGTGGCAACCCCAGCATTGGCCACCAAACAGGCTGTCCAATAGTGCACTACAGTCACTTTTTAGCTAACACGATCATATGCTGGCTCCCCATGGCAGTCTCTCACTGTGCCATTGTGCTATGCTCTGCAGCGCTGGGCTGTATGACAAGGCGCTCTTTACAGCAGTGTCATCCAACATTAGCGCCAACTTCACCAAGTTTGAGACAGACCAGCTGCTCAAGGCAAGCGGGAAGCATGTTTACATAGGGCAGTCCAGGACAGTAGCCAAGATAGAGCAGACTGAAGAGCCAACAGGTGTGCTGTGCATAACAGTTGGTCATCATTGCATGCACTTCTCTGTGTAAGCACTAACATTTCATGCCCAGCTTCTATGGTCAGCCGCCAGAATGCTGTGTGGTTGGATTGTCATGAAGATATCTTTGCTCTGCGGCTTGCCATGCATACAAGGCTTAGCCTTGATCTGACGTCCTGCATACGCAGATTCTGGGCGCCTTCTCATCCTTTGGGCACTATGAGTCCACAGTGTACGATGACATCGGTGACAGCATTGCGTATGCAAACCACTACCTGTCGCCCATCCGCACGCCTGTGGACGGGGTGACCAGGGCGCTGGCAACATACGCAAAGTTTGGCCACGAACGCGCTGATCTGTTCATCACATTGGCAAGGTATGCAATGCAGGCCTGACCCTTGTGCTGTCAGGTTACTGTGCTTGAGCCGTGATTGTTCAGTCATCATCAGTTGTAGCCTTATACAGCATGTGTGCATGGGTGGAGCAGCAATGCGGCAACGCAATTGATACAGGCATTGTGTTACGCTGCGCACCAAATCACTGTGTTCTGGCTCTTCAACCACTTGCCGCCCTACCTAGGCATGTGTGCATGCCTTGAGCTGCCATGTGGCAGGGGAAGTTGCTGTGAAGTTTGGCATTCTTTATGCTGAGCACTTGGTTTGTACTGCACGCTATGTTATACTTGCACCAGCAAACCAGAGTCAGCACCGCTCTGATTTGACCGTGCACTGTAGGGGCATCAGCGAGCTGGCGCTGGGCAAGCTGGACAAGCCTGCACGCAAGGCTGCTGTGGTTGAGGCTCTCACCGCCTTCAAGAAATTCAACTTCTACCCTGAGCAGGTAGGGCATGCCGGAACTCCAGGCAAACGCCATGTTCGCTGAGGGAAACGAGCATGGCATTCAGCTTAACGTAGGAATTAGCATGGGTCGCAGTGTTTCGGCATACTTGAGATCCGCAATGAAACTGATACCAGTGGGACAGCGGGGCCGCTGGCCTGACTTCATGCGTACTGTTGGTCTTTCTGTGCGTGGAGCAAGTCGCGGTGCATGCTCGGCATGCACATCACGTCATCAGCACATCACAACATCAAATGGCCTTCACTTACCATCCAGCCATCGCGCCATCGCTAGCACAATGCTGCCAGCTTACCCACTCGTCTACTTCATGCGTCACAGGTTGATGCTCTGCTGTACTACGCGGAAGCCGAGCCGGACCTGTTCACAACAGACGAGCTTGCACTGGCATCCTCGGTCAAGTCAGCAGTTGAGGCGCAGTCTGGGACAAAGCTGGCTGTCTACCGTGAAAACGCAGACGAGGATGCAGCACACTGGTGCGTAGGCCTGGCTGTGTGGGTTGGGCTGATTTCTGGCCGAGAAGTAGCAGCATCCATGTCAGGCAGGGTCAAAGGTGCACTTAGTGCAGCGTGTTGGCAGGCAGCCCGGCAACTGCCAGCGCATGCACAGTGCACAATACATACTGTGGTGTCCCACTGTCTTCCCACTGTCGTTTTCCCCTGGCCTGCAGGTATGCACACCACTCAAGCCACGCTCCTGCACACCATGAGCTGTACGTCTTCCGCGAGGCGCTTGTGCCCAAGTCTTACTCACCCTTGGCTTTCCGGTCACCCAAGTAGAATGGCTTGTTAGTGTAGTTTGTGGGCAAGTTTCTGATCTCTGTTTTGAGCATGTATGTGTGTGAGTTCTTTGATTTTGTTATGTGCCGTGTAATCACTGAGCTCTTGGATTTTCTTTGCTACGTCGGTGATGAGGTTGAGGTCAGGCATACGCTAGTTACATGGATGAGCAGGCTTGGAGACCCCGGATATTTATAGCAAAGAATAGATGAATGAAACTTGTTCAAGGCGTAGATGGCAGCGTTGCCATGTGTCCGCAATGCAGCCACTTGCCATGAGTAAAACTGTAGCAGTCAGTCCTGGACCCAACACAAATGCACTCAAAATGGGAAAGTCAACTCTGCCGCTATGCCCGATTGCTGCACCATGGCACCAGCGATCAGTCAACGCTCCATTGCACACATAAAACGGCAGCATGGACGCATCATCCGAACTTGAGCTACATGTGCGGCAGCACTGCATGGCCTCTTGGCCTTTCCGAGGACAAGCAGTTTGACTCATGGGCCTCCTGGCCTTTCCGAGCACAAGGAATTTGATTCATGGCCTCCACCTCAAATGCCGAATTGCTGGTCAAGGAGCTCGTCCTGCAAGACATATTAAACAGGAGGGCGGCAGTCTGTCACACTGCTGCAAGTCCATCCAACTGCTGCAGCAGCATTGTCATCACTTGACAATCAACAGCCAGAATCTCTGTTTTACATTCTTGCTGACAGTCTTGAAGTACGGGCAACAAACCCTGCTCACCTCTGAGATGGTGTGGAGTTTGCAGTCGGACGTTGGCTGTGCGACACACAGGAGTGCATAGCCCTTCTCTGCTACGTCATCAGACAACATGGAACCGCTCTGGTCAACCTTGCCAGACACCTGCAAGCACGGGCACAGCTGTGTTTTGCAGACCTGCTCGTGTGTGTGTGTGTGTGTGTGTGTGTGTGCGCGTGTGGCCTTGCATGTGTACCCATTGGGTGCAACGTTTGAACAGCAATTGCGGGCAACGCCTGTGGCCTTAATCCAGGCAAGCCCTACAAATGGCAGCCATGCTGACACCTGGCCATGCACGATAGTGTCATGCTGATGCCTGACCATGCACAGGTGTGGGCATCACATGCCTGAAATTCTGTGCACGGGTGCCTGAAATGTGATGTCATCATGCAGATTGGAACGCAACACGCACCATCTTGGCTGGGCAGGTCATGCAGACGCCCAGCTTGCAGTCATGGGGCAAATCGAGGCCTGCGGCAAAAGCACCAAGGCAAGTGTGTGGCAACCGCAAGCACTTGCATGTGTAACAGCGATTTGCGGCCACCCACCCTTGTCCAACGCCACCGATAAGATTGTCTCGCCTTCTGGCACCTCAAGTGTATGCAACGTGCCCTGGTGCTCAATCTCGACCTTAAACTTTGTGGCTACGGCGCGAACAACCACCGACCGCGCTGGAGCAGAGACACGCACGGTGCTGGAAATCCGCCTGACCGAGGATACATTGGAGCTAACACGGAGAGATGCCATCGGCCTAGATTTAAAGCAGGATGAAGCTATTTTGCCCGCAAACTGCTGAGCAAGAGAAGGCGATGCCACAGAATGTTGGCACAGCGGACAAATTCCTAGCTCACACACACAACAAAACATACTCGCGGATCCAAAACGTTAGGTCACACACCCACGTGTCAGGTGTTCGGCGGTTTCTGGTCACCACATTTTCCTATTCCCTGCAGGCGTGCGTGGTTCAATCACTAATTGTACATTGTTCTAGCGCTTGTCTGCCCAAATCTCTTGCGCGTTTCAGTGCAACCTGCTGAATACCACCTGTACCTCTCACAGCCAAAGAGGCGCCTGTTCCCTCACTCACTCACTCACCAACCTGGCGGAGGACAGTGTGTGGGACTTTGGAGCCATAAGGACTGCCATGGGCAACCAGTGTTGCCTGCCAGCAAGGGCGGCAACACCACTCCATGGAGGAATGTTGCTCCAAGACCGCAAGGCCAAGGCAAGGCTGGCTGCACGTCAGCCTCGCTTGTGACATGCAATACAAGTCGGGGCAAACGGGTTATCTCTTTTGTAGGGTCACCCAGAACATTTCACTTGTTTTTAGTGAGTCACCACGTGGCAACGATGCCTATCAATATAGCATCAAAGTCAGACTGTGTAAAACACACACAGGCGTGCTCAATGCAGCATGGGTGGAGTGGCTGATGGGCTATGGGGAAGGGTGGACCAGCCTTTAATTGTAGTGCCCACCTGTGCAGCAGATTCACCCGGCCCAGATCTGCCCTGGGGCCGTTTTGGTCTCCTGGCTACTTCGTGCACCTAAGGATTGGTTCCAATCATCCCAGTATAGAGATATACAGCACGGACAGGACATCACGGAAAGGCGACCATACACCACCTCACTTTCACACGCGAAAATTGTCCCAGAACTGGCAAACTTGTTTTTTTCCCAATTACCCATGTGTGATGGCACGTCATGAGGACCTGCGTTACCAGCAGGGCCTACGTTACTGGAAAATACCAGCAATGACATGTGTTTTCGCATCAACAACTGTAGCTGCAAATCATAGTGTTATTTGCCCCACCTGCCATCGCAGGCTAACTGCGTGTTCTGCAACATCTGTGCCAATGAAAGCAGCGAGCCTGCACGGCGTGTGTTCCAAGTGAGCAGACATCTTTTTCTCGAAGCAGATGCCATGCGTAAATACATAGATTTGGATGCACATAAGTTGCAACGCGTCATGGTCATGCCGCAAATCTGACAACACATCCGGGGAGCACATGTGCTGCCGTTACCAATCTTGATGGGGCAGTCATTGGCAGACAACCATGGTCATCAAAATGTTTGCGATCGTGACTTGAACTATGGAGTTGTGATGATGGCTGGTGGACGCCTGGGCTGTGCGTCGCAGGACAAGCGGCTTGTTGTGTTCTGGGACCGCTCGCCCGCTGCCACCGTACACCTGCTGGTCACTCCGCGGGAACACATTAAGGATATCAACCAGCTGTCAGGGCCAGAGGACTTGCAACTAGGTAAGAAGGATAGCAAACTGGTGTCTGCAACTTATGCTAGTCAATATGCTGCAGTCAATGGTAACCATGCAGGCTACACTTGAGTGAGTGTTGAATGTGCGGCCATCCGAAAGGCTGTTGCACGAGAGCCATGACTGAGAGCCACCATGACTGAGAGCCACCATGACTGCGAGCCACCATGACTGAGTTCACAGCGCACAGTGTTTACATCAGGGAAGCCGTCGCAGACACAGAACCAGATGGGAACTGCCCTGTCCGCGCGCAGCAAACAAATCAGGCATGATAGTTCCAAAAATGGCCGTCTAGGCTTGGCAAAAAGAGCCGCCTCGGTGTGGCCTGAACGGCTAAAGAGCCTTGGCCTTGCTGGCGACAGGCAAACCCTGCACACCACGAAGTCGCGTTCCCAGGCACGTGCATCCTCATTTCCGTCTCTTGGCCTTAATGGCAAGCACAGCAACAACAGTGTTTGCGTGCATTGGCAGGAGTCCATGTGCATGTGCCACTTGGTATGTTCTGAGTACTGCCCAGTCCTGGCCTGGTACTCGGCAGTTTTGGCATGAAGATCCAATACAGGAGCACCCATGTTTGCCTGCTCTGAGAGTCTTGTGGTCTTATGATGCAGCTTGACTTGCTCTGGGAGACCAGACAGCCTTGGCCTGAACATGAAGTATAGGAGCAACAAGGCTTGCTTGCTCGGTGTCTTTGTGCCAAAAAAAAATCCATGCGTGTGCGTTTTGCCGCAGCACGAGAGATGCATGCAGTGGGTAGGCGGTTGCTCGCGGAACTCAAGCCAGGGGCTGAGCAGAAGCTGGGCTACCACATCCCGCCCTTCACATCCGTCAACCATCTGCAGTGAGTGTCTCTCGGTTGGTGGATCAGGTTGACTGTATGGGAACAGCTTGTGGCAAAGTATGCATGCTAGGCAGTATGATGTCCGCGTGATAACAGGGCCTGCCGGCGTGTCCTGGCACACCAAAGCAAGCGACTGACACCAGAATTGACAAAGACAGTAGACGCCATGAAGTTGAGTACAGACAAGGGAAGGAAAGCAAGCTCCAGGCAAGCCGGTTGCCTGTGTTGCGCAGCTTACACTACATGCGCAGCTTATACTACATGCCTGTGCTGCGCAGCTTACACTGCTTTGCGCTGCCTCATAAAGGCCCGCCCTGGGTAGCCCACAAGTATCAGATACCGTACGTGTGGATGCCAGCGGAACAGCTGGAAGCCAAGCTGCAGGGACGCATAGCCGACAGGCAGGAAGCAGGGCATGAGGCAGAGGAGGCGCTTAGTGTGGCCCCTCGGCCTGTGGTGGCAGAGGAGGTGGGGTTTGAGGAGACCCACTGATAACATGCAGTCCATACCACTGTGTGAGGCAATTCATCACAACATGCACATCCGCCTTGTCATCACCGGCTGAGAAGCTGAATCAATTGCTGAATCAATTTCTCCTGCTTTCGTTAGGGAAATTTAAACTGGGGCCATCGCACACGCACCTGTTTCTGCAGGCGTCAAGCAGGCACAGCCCCTCGCTCTTGCATCAGACGTGCCATCAATTCATCAATATAGCTCGTTACGGATTCTGTCGGGCTCAAACACATCTGCTTTCAAATTTCAATAGCAGAAGCTGTAACAATCTTCAGCTAGATAGGACCATCGAGCAACATGACCTGCCCATGGCCAACCAAGTGTTCGTCATGCCGTTAACGACACAGCAGTGGCTGGGTTGATCGAGAATGAGCGGAAGAGCATAACCACTCATCTGCCTATGGAAACTGCCAGCTGATGACAGGACTGCCATCATGAATCAGCCTAGTGTGGTGTGCTAGGATTAGCCGGCATATTTAGCGCCAGCTATCGCTGGTCTAGCAACATTTAGCACCAGCCATGCCCGTGTGCATTAAACATGTGCGTTAGCAGAATTCTCCCAACCCTGTAGGTAGGAGTTGCATAGCAGAATATTAGCCCTGTTAGGATCCATAGCAGGACATTAGCCCTGCCAGAATCCCATGTTGACTTCTCAAAACAAATGGCGAGCTTCTTGGAATTTCCTCCGCTTCTTCCTACCTTCCAGCCTGTGTTTGTCTGCCTTTCCGCCTATCTCCTTTCATATGTAGACCATAGCCCGTGCTTGCAGTTACTCAGTTCCATGCCAGTGACATTCAGTTAGGCTGCAAAAAGCGCATCGTTGTCATCGTTGTCACTCCACATTTGGTGCGGGTGAATGGAAAGGTGTTTACGGTTATTATTCTTCGTGAGGGGCAGGTAAACTGTTGGCCGATTCACTAGCCAGCACGGTGGTAAGAAGTGGTTGGAATGAGGTGCAAAGAAAAGAAGTTTGCCAGTTCTGGGACAATTTGACGGGTACATGTGGTGACTGTTCGTGTGCCTTGATCTATGATCTACTGATTGATAGGAATTATTGTGTGATGAATATACGGTATGTTTCTTGCTGCTATAGTATCATCATCATCATTACATGGCTTTTCATGGTTCAACCCACGGTGCTGCAGCTAGACACAATATCTCTCCAAGAATTACGCGCCTGACAATCGTTAAGCCAAAAAAGGTCACTGGTAGCAGGGTGCAAAGTGCGAATGTCATCACTGGCAACACGGTTTCAAGTCGAGAGTGGGGCATCCCTGCCTCTCCTTGCTACAGCCTGCTGGCCCTCTGGCGCTGGAACAGTTGCAAAA
>QAXH01005251.1:19451-34053 GCA_004335635.1 Chloromonas sp. AAM2
GAATGCGTCGCAGGCAGGTGTTGTTGAACACATCCAACTGGTGTTGCTGAGCTCTAGTTGGTGCCCATGACTCAGCAGCCCCATAAATCAGGATAGGCACAACAATCGCCTTATAAATGCGCATCTTGCTGGTCAAGCTGACACCCCTATCACTGAACACAAGCTATAGTATGTATATGTATAAAGAGTCTGTGTGTTGGTCCACAACCACTGTAGTTCCTGTCTCCTGCTTTGCTGTCTCAGAAGTGGCAGTGCAACACACTGCAACAACCGCACACACCACAGGATACACAATCACACTTTACAACACCACACTGGTGCCTGGCGATATTCCCAGATATTGTCCCAGAACCGGCAAACTTCTTTTTTGCTTTGATGAGGTAATGATACTATGCCGTCTGATTGGTCAAAGTGTGAATGGCGATCAGTTCTGATGGTGGCAGGAGCCCTTCATGTGGCCGACTTGAAACACGAACCAAGGAGTCTAGCTTGTTGATGGTGAAGTTGATATGTTGAGGCCAGAGTCATGTGCTGAATGAGTCAGTGCTGAAGTGCCGCCCAGGGCAGAACGACCAAGGTGCTTTCATATGGCCTGACCGGCCCACTGGCCGATGCAAGGCAAAGGGCATACCGTCATGACGCAAGGCTGTGCTATCACGCCCATGAGGTTCTACCAGTATCCAAACTGCACACACACCGAAAGTTTACATGAGGGGAGGGATTCCAGCCCGTCCAACCTACAAGTGAAGGGGATTGCGACACACCTGGATAGTAATGGTGGTGGTCACCCCTCGAAATGCATGCACGCCTGAGTTGACAGCTGTTGCGTGAGGGGGTGGAGGGGGGTTTAGGGTTAGGTTGAGTTAATTCTAACCCTAACCCAGAAGCTTTAGCTTTAATGCATGTACTCCTGAGGTGACATGAGGTGTGCATTAGCCTGCTTGTTGCGTGCGGATGGTGTAAGCAAGAGCTTGGTGTGTAGCCCTAAACTTCACAGGTGCAAGCCATCGAGGTTGAGCTGACAGCTGGAGCGAGTTACAGTTCTTGACAGGCGGTTGTTACGTATTGATTACACAGTTAGATTACAACACTCGACACTCAACACAGTCAGATTACAACACTGCATGTGGGCTTGCCTGAATATAAAGTGCTACCAAGCGTCTGGTCAGTGCAAGGCGGCCTCCAGACAGACCACCGCATCATCGCAACGAACCCTAGTCACGTACTCTACTGTACCAGAGTAATCACTATGCATGTGAAACGGTAAGAATACAATAGCAATCAAGCGGACGCATGACATGGAGACACTGCTCTAAGTGGGATCAAACTCAAAAAAACAAAAAAACAAATTGCAACCCAGACATGCCCACAACGGCCACTTACAACACCAGTTCCAGTGACGTTTTCAAAAATTGTCCCAGAACTGGCAAACTTCTTTTTTTCCCTGTCTAGAGTGATCATTTAACACTGGGAGGCAGGACGTCCTAAGATGAGTTGCCTTACTCAATGAAGTACTGTGAAGACTTTTTGTTGCGTGTTTTGATGAGCGTCCCGTCGTGGGCCGACACCACGGAGAACCTGCAGCATCCACATTACACGTGCAAGGGCAGACAGTTGGTGGTCATAGCAGTGGTCCAAAGGCTCCAGTTACTACAGTTGCAACCAAGCAATTGTTTATCGATCCTGCCTATTTATTACCCAATACGATCATCTGACTCCGCACCTGATAGTACCTGTTTGTAGTGATTCAGACGCTTTAAATTGCTACAACCAGCCTCCAAAAAACCATTCACCATGAAACATACTAAATCACATGGTCGCACCTGATAGTTGCACCTAGCGTGCTCAGGACCGCCGCTTCCTCGAGCACGTAGGGCAGCATCTCCCCTGTAGCGCTGCGTATTGTGTTGACCGGCGCCCCGTCGCGCCCTGTGCTCACACTGACCAGGCCCCGCTTCTGCAGCTCCCTGGCCTGCAGGTGCAGCAAGGGCAGTCCGTGGGTTGAAACGTGATAAGCCATGCAATGATACTGATAATGATACTGGTGATGACATTAAGGGCCAAGTGAATGGGAGTGAACTGCTCGGGTAGAGCTAGAACGTACCGTGTGCTAGTAGTGCTAGAACAGGAAGTGCTGGACTCTTAGGCAGCAGGGGCGACATCAGTCTGACTGCAGGTGCAGGTATCCGTATGGTAGGGTAAGGTAGGGTTATGCGGGCCAGCTGTGCTCAGACTACGACGTGTGAGATTTTGGCCGAGCAAGCAGTAACCGAAGGGTGTCCGTGCACGCCCATTTGTTGCCCAGCCACACGGGGGTCAAACTGCTGTTACATGAGGCTAGCGGATGCACGTAGCCTCTGTGCGCAGGGGATTTTACCTGTGTTTTCCTGAGCCTGTCTGACTCAAGCTGCGTTGCCAGTTGCTCGCAGTGCCGCACCCGTCGGGCGGCCTTGCTTGCCACCTCCTCCGCTTCTGCAGCCTTCCAGGCATCGTAACTCTCCTGGACCACACCCATGTGATGCAACATGTTTAGACCTGGACCCTTCATCCCTGTTGCACATGCAGCAAAATGTTAGACCAGGCCAACCCTTACACCTGGTGCATTGCAATCACCCGCAATATACTTGCTGTGTGAGTTGCTGTGTTCACACCTGCCTCTTGCTACAAGAAGCTGCTGGTCTACAAGCTGGCCAGGACTGCACGTGGTTCACACTGTCAAGCCACGTTGGACGCATGCATTCCTTTGGTGAACAATGGCTGATGTGCGCATGGGCAGGCCTCAGCCCCATCTTAATCCAGAACTGCTGGATGGGCTTGGCATTCTGGTTGCTGAGCGTGCACTGGTGCGCACTCAGGCCTTTCTCTACTGATTCTGATCCTGCTAAACAGTCCTCCTGCACTAGAGGCCTTGTACCACCGACAACAAGAGTGGCGCATGCTCGCCATGTGAAAGCGCAACCATGCACAGTGGAGCCATGTACACCCCTGGTTACTCGGCGTACCTGCTGTGAGCGTGCAAAGGCATCAGCATGAGCCTTCTTCTGCTCCTGTTGTGCGGCTTTGAGCGTCACCTGCGAAGAACCACCCATGACAGGCAAGGGATTACAGTCATAACTACGCCAGGAAACTCCCTAACCAATTGCCAATCATTGGATTGCGGTCACAACTGATCAGGCTCTGAACACTCCGTACACTCACACACCGACCTGAGCAGAGCATGCCAAGAATACACGCAAGAGCTTTCAATGCCCGTAACCACAGACCACAGACTTTAGCAGCAACATGCAGGCGGATGGCCTGACCCAAGGCAAGCTAATCAATGATCAGCACCTGTTGTCCAAGGTACTCCCGCAAGGCTTCCTGACGAGTCTTCTTGGCTTGTAAAGCTGCTGCCTCTGCATTCACAGGGTGCATGATGCGCAACGGCATGATGCATGCATAAGACATGCTACAGCATTGGCGTCTGTGCAGCACCCTGAATGGCCTTGAGCACACAATGAAGTGGCCTGTAATGTAGATGCTGATGCTGAAGCTCGTGTCTGGCATAAGTTTAGATTGGCAAGTTGAGGTCATCACTCCCGCGTACCATTGCCTTGCAGATGCGGCATTGGAGTACGGACTAGCAGGTTAAGACTTGACGGGCCCAGCGGGGTTGAACGTGGCTCGTGATACGCCTTCTCAGCAGTCCGCTGGCACTCCGGCGATGATATTGAGAAGCTTCAAATCGACCAGACTGAGAGCAGCAAGAGATGACTACAGAAATCTTGCGATGCGACTGTTACAGGTTTTGTCTGAGAAAAGATTTGCACTTCTGACGTCTTGCCGGTACTCGTACGGCATAGATGTCACTCTTCCTGGCGTTTGTTGGACTCAATCTCAAAACTTGCAACTGATTCAGCTGTGCAAGCGCAACAGCCATGTCAGCATTGTCCAACTTTTGATGCCCTTCCAAACAAGTACCAGTGCTTCAGTTGCTGGCTGAGACTGAGGGTGATGCAACATGTAAAGCATTGTCAAGCAAACCGGGGACATCTCAGCCGTACACTACACATGCACCTCTTGCAGCGCAATGTCCATACACAATGCAGCAAAGACATGAGGAAGCATTGTAACGCCTGAACTTTGGTTGCTGCAAAAGATGCGTAGCCGAAGGCCGATACTGGCGGAAAGTTGATATTAACTTTACGGAAGCCATAGAAGTGAGGTGATGAATGATCCGTGATGTCCAAAAACTTCCCAGACCACAACTTCAAGTACTTGGTCATGGAACTTGGCAAGTTCTCTTAAGGGGCTGCAAAACGACCATTTTCCCTAAAATTGGCGGGCCCGGCAGTCTTAATTGTGCCAAAATCTTATATTTGGCGAAAGCTGCAAACACTCTCAAACGCATGGAAACACAACACCCAACAGCACTACATGCACACATGGCACCACACTTCAAATTCAGCGTTCAGACTGTTCACAGCCATTCACTCTCTAGGATATGATCATAAACCTGCCTCCAAAGCAACATCACAGGCAGCTGCATACGCTGCAGCACGCTGGGTGCGAATTGTGTGATGCACGCCAACAAAGGAAGTGATGGCCAGCTGGCCACGAGGTTTGCTGGGCGCAAGCAGGGCTGCTAGCTGAGGGCAATACTTTAACGAATTTTGAAATGCCATTAGAATTTGACCGTTTTCCTCAATCTGGCGGGCCCCCAAGCTGAAAAAGTGGTGGGAGCCAATTTGGCGCGTCCATTCGCCAAGTTGGAATCCCAAACACTGCGAACTTTACGGTAGTAAAGCAGTTGTTCAATCATGTGACTGTTCACATGTTGCAACGAGTACATGCCCAACTATTCACTACACGACCAGCCATCTCCTGCCACAGCATTTGAAGGGTGCTGTGTGCCTGGTGCGGTCAACCAACTGAACCGGTAAGCTACACGAATATGGAGGTGAGAGCCAAGCATTAGTCAAGCCCATAAGCAAAAACTGACAGATTTGGCCAAATTGATAATCTGACAGATCCAAAAGAATAGGAAAACTCATAGGCCTCAAATGTGATTCTATTGGTCAGCGTATCCTGCAATTGTTGTCAGTCAAGTGCTGGGCCTACGAACTGTGTATGCTATCCAGGACAGAGCGGTGGTCCTGATCGCACTGTTCATCTGATGCAATGGCTGATTCCAGCTAAACAGGCATTAAAGGCAAGTGGGATTCAGCTGCTGGTTCTACTACCGCCTGCTTGCATGCCACACCATAACGCATAGGCATCTCAAACCAGATGCATCACCAAACAAATCTGTCGCCTGAACCCAGTTTGTCCAGGTTCCGTTTTTCGTTTCTCAGATTGCAGTTGGTCCGTCAGTTACTGCAGGTGACATGTGACCTTGTAAGTCAGTTGGTCAGTTGCTGGCCTCAGGCACAGTTGCCAGTGTCTGGTCATCACCACTAGCATCCAGTGTCCCACTGTTGAATAGTAGGCTGGCAGCAGCCCACCCCGCAATGACCTGATCCACTGCATCCGCGTAAGGCCGACCTGAACCGCTCAAGGGCACTGCACGGGGCGAGGTGTCTGCATGGAGCGAGGTGTCTGCATGAGGCGAGGTGTCTGCATGGGGCGAGGTGTCTGCATGGGGCGACGCGTCTGCATGGGGCGACGCGTCTGCATGGGATGAGGTGTCTGCATGGGGCGAGATGTCTGCATGGGGACAGCTGCCTGCATGCTCCTTTGGAAATGCACTTCTCTCCGCTTGCAATGCATGGGCCTGGCCGGCAGATGCGGACTCGGACAATGCTTTCTGTGCCACCTGAGTCCGCACATCCCCTGCTATTAGAGACGCATGGGCTTGGCCTGAGGATATAGGATCGGTGAGTCCTGCTGCATGTGCCGCATTTCCTGCTGTCAGAGGCGCATCGGCTGGGCTTGTAGCGACAGTTAGCCCTGTTGAATCCGATCGAGCCTGCAGGCCAGCTGCATCAATAGCTGCTGGCGTGCTGCTAAGCATGCCTTCCCTTGTGAGGTTGGCTGGTAGAGAAACGAATGCCTGTGAGGACAAATCACCCAGTCCTTGCTGCTCTGCCGTTGGTGAGGGTTTGCTGGTAGGAGGCCGTGCGGCCTGAGCTGCGTGTGTTGATGAGGCAGATGAAAGGACTGGTTGTGGATGGGTCGGAAGTGGGTTTCCTATGGGCGAGCGGGGCGGGAGTGTGGCAGTTGAACCGCTACTGACTAGCACAGGCCTAGGTGCTGCCTTTTTCTGTTGTTGTTTCTGCTGCTGTTCCTGTTCGTGCTGGTGGTGTTGCTGCTGCTGTTGTCGTTGCTGTTCTGGTTTGGTGGGGCCAGGCGTTGGCCCAGCCATGACCTGGCTATCTGAGCACACAGTGCTTGCTGATGGTGCAGTCAATGGGATACGTTCCTGATAGATTGGGTTGACGTACGTGGGACTGGTCTTGTGGGAGGTGCCTGCCACCACTGCCACTGTGGAAGAAGGTGCCCGCTGAGTGTGATCAATGTGATCAGTGTGACTAGAGTGACAAGTGTGTCTAGTTCGACCAGAGTGACTAGTGTCACCAGAGTGGCCGGTGTGACTAGTGTGACCAGTGTGATGAGTGTGATCGGAGGGATTGCTCCTGAGTGAAGCGCTATGAATGGCTATGGTGGCTGCTTCGGGACGGGTGTGCGTGCCTGCCTGAGCGTCTGGCTGCTGGCCCGTTCTGGCGCTAAGTGCATCCCCCTGCGGTGCGGCATTGCCGTGCATGTTTGCTGGTGAGGCAGTGGAGATGGGTTGGCTGGGATAGGGTTGGCTAGGGTAGGGTTGACCGGGATAGAGTTGGCTGGGATAGGGTTGGCTAGGGAGGTGACCGTGCTCTGTGCCTGCATAGTACGGAAGGCTGGTGTAAGAGCCGTAGGGCAAGCTGTGGTGATCGGCTCCAGGCTGTGCTGCACTGTAGTGATGTCCTGGTGGCGAGGTGTTGAGGGGTCCTGGTGGGGGTGGCTGGCTGCCCCAGGGAAACGTCTGCCACCAAAAGGAAGGCTGGTATGGTGCCTGGGGTGCTTGCATTGCCTGCATGCTGAATGCGGGAGGGGCCATGCCATGTGCGGCACCCGGGTCGCCACCGGAGCCATTGGGGTCGTATGAGCTGGGCTGACCGGGGTACGGCATCTGCAAGAAACCGACAGAGGCATGCGTCACGCTTGACACTTGCATCTCCCTGCCCGTATGGGCATGCTCTTCAGTTACAGTCCTTGTCAAGGTCACACTTGTCAGCAGGGCATGTCTGGCACATGTGCATGACTGCACGCTGTTCATGAATGCCAAGGCTCATGATTGGCAGGCCACCTGGCACACCCGCAGCTGTGCTCCTTGACGCATAGCTTGCTAGAACTAACTCTCACTCTATAAAATAAAGATATTTACAGCGGTGTAGTGTTGTAGATAATTACAGCAGTGTAGTGTTTGTGTTGAGGTGCATGTCATGCAAGTGCATGCAGATAACTGACAGGGTCAGCATGGCTTTGAGTTTACGCGGCATTGTGTCATGGACAGCAGGGCGGTAGCACTGCGGCACATTCCAACTAAACAAACAAATGATGACATCACGGCCTCCGACGTCCCCGCCCACGACGTATCACATGGTATCAGAACAGACCTGTCACATGGTATCAGAACAGACCTGTCACATGGTATCAGAACAGGCCTGTCACATGGTATCAGAACAGACCTGTCACATGGTATCATACCTCAGCGCTGTGTGTGCCACTCACATGCATGCGCAGTTCGAAAAAGTTGATGTTCAAGTCGATGAAGGCCCTGCACATGACAAGGCAGTGCATGGGAGGTTCAAGAACGATTGTGGAGCCATACAGCTGTCATGAAGCCATGTTAAGCATAATTGTGCACGCCTGCAGCAGCCTGGTTGTGAAGCCATGTTCGGCATGGCCTTGGGCGCTGCACCTGCCATTGTATTTTCATTGTGAAGCGACACAGCAGTTGAGCAGCCTGCATGCGCTACACTTGCTATTCTACGGCATGGTTTGGATCACGTCGACTTCCGCAAGGCGTGTAATGAGGTCCACAGCACTGATCAAATCCATCAAATGCATCACCCTGCCTTGAAGGTTTGAGTACAGCAAGTACATTGAGCACATTGAGTTTGAGTACATGATGACTTGCGCCAGTCCTTGCGGTGTGTGTCCATGGATGGGCGTTCGCATGAAGGCCGGGTGAATAGGACAGGGAGCACGTGACCGGTGTTGTGGATTTGATGGCACAGTGAACAGTGCTGGCTGAACCGCTGTGCCTGGTTATAGATTCGTTCAGTCAGTGCTTGTCCACCGACACGCACCTGCACACAGCGTGCATGATGCCATCCCGTGCCTTGGCAATGCGCCGGTGCGGGGATGACAGATTGAAACGGTACCTGCAGTGCGAAGATGAAGCCAAAGCACTTGTCAACTGACAGCTTGCTGCGGTCTACCTGGGCAAAAGGCACACAACTTCAGTTCTCATGCACAGCCCATGTGCGGTGTCATGCATATACAATGTGTGTCAGGTTGGCTGCCATATCTCGTACTTGGTTCTCTGTCGTGATCAAGGATGCGATGCGGACGCAAGGAGCATCACAATGATGTGTACTATGTGGCTTCTGTTGTAGTGTTGCCAAGGCTTTGTGGTTCAGATAATCAACCTGGCTGAAGGGCAGCTGTAACAACAGCAACAGCAAAAGCCTTGCCTTTCTTGGGACAAACTCAATCCTGGCTAGACCTGTGAATTTGTTGACGAGCCGAACCCTTGCCTGTGGAATGTGCGTATGATTAGCTTGTTTGGCTTCTCCATGCCGTGGAAGTAGCACGCAAACCCGTAGTCTGTATCATACTCCGAGGGATGAGCACTGCAGGGATCACATCCACCATACAGTCATAGCAAAGTGGTATTGCGGACCAAATGACTGGTAGCAAGGCAGCTGTCAGGTGTTGGTGGTTGGAGTCAGGGAGAAGCATTAGTGGCACGGAGTGCTTTAAGAAAAGAGGCCACAGCGAAAAGTATAGATAGCTGTAAAGTACCGGTGGCAGCTATACTTGCAACAGTAGGGGCCAAAGGAGTGGTGGCAGTGCCATTGCCAGCTAGGAGACTAGGTTCAGAAGGTACCACAGCACTGCATTGGAAGTGCCCCTGTAAAGCGCTGCTTAGTGTGGGCTACATGAACAGGCATGAGTTTGGCTCTTTCTCAGCAAGGTGTACATGAGGCCGCTAGACAAGATCAGGGAGGCGGCGAGAACAGGCGGAGAACTGTCCCCCAGGCTCACTTTATGTGTGCGAGGGCGTTGTCCGAGATGCGCTGGAGCACTTCCCTCGGTGCTGTCATGTCCACTGTGAAGTAGTTCTGCTCAATCTGCACAGCATGCAGCGGAGCGTGTGCTGTCCAACGGTAGTTGATTTGTAGGCAGCCTAGCTGCATGATGTGTCTCCGGCTGCAGGAGCTCACCAAAGCATCGAGACAAGTGCAGTGTCAACTGACACGAGTTGATTGATATAACAGCCTGTTGAGCAACACCACGAGCAAGGCAATCACCGCACCAGCCCTTTCTGTATGCCTCTCTCATGAACCCCTACAAGCATAGGTCTATCAAATCTGACACCAACACAGCAGACGTAGCATGAAATGCCTTCAACGTGGTGTAAACGCAGTCATCACCACACTTAGTTCATACCTTCCAGTCAGAGCGGCTCAGGTTAGTGAACTTTGTGGATGTCACACGACTGATGGGCATCGTCACAAGCTCGCCATCTGAGACAGGTGGCAGACAAGGCTCAGGCTCACATCAAATATGTACGAGGCGGCACAACGCTCAGACGAGGACGAGGGGCCCGTTACAACCACCATCACTATCCAGGTGTGTCGCAATCCCCTTCACTTGTAGGTTGGACGGGCTGGATCCCTCCCCTCGTGTGAAAAGCAGCGTTGCCAGTGTAAACAGTGTTTTGGGCTGCCCCCTTAGTGCCGTTGTACGCATTTTTAAAGACTCAAGAAATTGCAGGGACAGTAAGAAAGCTATTGTCGCTGAACGCCACGGCTAGTAGCAGCTCAGTGAACGTTGAGATCGAGTATACTGTCTGTCCATTCCAGGCATTTGCGTTTCATGCGACACTTATGAAGGCCTGCACTGCACAAGGAACAATAGTACAGGCGGATCACGTGAACACGCAAATGCAAGGTTGGGGCAGTACGGTACTACAAATTTGCCTTGGGGCAACCGTCAAGCCAGGCAGTAGCATTCCTAGGAACGCATGTTGGGAAACCATGCATTGTAGATTGCGCGTTAATACAGGACTGCCCCTGGGCATACCGTACCGTGTGCACTGTGCCCTCTCTGCCCACCTGTGCTCTTCTTAATCCTGAGGTAGATGAGGTTGAAGTCCTGGATCACGCCCATGTATCTGAGAGACAGGGCACGTGGCAGGGTCGTCAAGCAGGCGCAGGTTAACATGCGGCCCGGGCTCAGGGGTGCATTCAGGCAAAGCAAGGAGCTTGAAACCAATAACACCGTAGCTTTTCACTTTCCAAGTGATCGTTCAAAAGAGTCCAAAGCCGACCCTAAGCCGGCTGAACCTAGCCTTGCCCAAGCTACTGGGAGGAGCTACTACCAAGTGAAGTGAAAGCTGTGGAACCATGACACAACCAGAACAATTTGCTGAGCATCACGTCTTTCACTCGCCGTGTGTGTGTTCGATAGAGAACAGAAGAAGTGAGGCCAGCGGACAGCCACCAATGTAATGGTTTAGAAGAGAGTGTGAAGCAGCCATTGAGGAGCATGCTGCACATGTGCATGCCCAAAGGCGCAAACCGTGCTAATCTGCAGTGGTGTCTGTGACCTTATGATAACACAGCAATGGTTGGCAAGTGCTTCCTTGACGCATCATGTCTGGTCGAGGCCTACCTCCAGCCGGGTGCCTCTTCCACGATAATCTCCTCCCCAATGTCGAACGGCTGCTGGGCCAGCAGCAGCAGCGCTCCGTTCAGCACGCCACGAATCTATGGGCAGAAGAGCAGGCCACAGTGAACAGCAGACATATTGGAACAACCTGTCTGTTTGCCATGCGCTTTCAAGTCTTGATTGCCTCATCTTGAAGCGTGATGCTGCCGTGATGGGTTGGCAGCAGGTGTGGATTGGCAGCAGGTGTGGGTGAAGGCCAGCAACGGAAGCAACAATCAATGCCAGGTCTAAAGCCAGGAGCATGCACGGTGCGAAACAGACATGGGGTAGCTCTACTTGCGACCGGCAGGGGTGTGCAAAGCGAGCTTAAGGGCGTTCAAAATCCTGGTTTGCAGGGCACGTTTTCCATCTGACCAAGATCAGCATGGCAAACCATCAGAACTTGAGTAACACAGCACGCACGTCTGCCATCTGGCAAAGAGCCACGATTATACAATAGCGTCACAACTAAACACAACCCTACGTGCAACCCACGCCCAACAGAAATATGCACGGCACCAGAACAGACATGCATGGCTCAACAACCTGGCAGCACTGGGCAAGTAATGAATGTTATGATTTTCAAATGTCCATAGCTGAGTGGGTCTGACTCACCACTTCCCCAAACATGAGTGAGACCACCAGGATGTAGGCAGAGAAGAAGTCTAGGGAGGTCTTGTTTGCCCCAAAGATGTGGGTGACATTGAGCAGTGCTAGGTACACAACCATAAGGAACACGCCGTTCACCAACAGCGTTATGGCTACCTGCGAAAATAGGTTGCGAAAACCCGCTGTAACAACAGCCCTTGCAGATGAATTGGATAGTAGCCTTGGTCATGGCACTCAAGTGTATGCACTGCGCAGGTAACTGGAATCCGCTTGCAGCTTCACACTGCACACAAAATGGCCTGTACCCAGACGTTGTACCAGAGATCATCTGATGATAGCTTAAGCCACAACCCTTGCATGGCTGTGACAACCCGCGAGGAGAACTGCGGCTTGCTGCTTGACATTGTGTACAACAGAGTCTGTGCAACGTCACTTGTATTGCTAACAACCAATGGTTTTTGCCGGGTTTGACGGCTACCCAAGACAGCCTGAGCTGCGTCGCTTGTATGGCCTATCAAGCTTTGAACCCGGATTGGCATTGCTTTCTCACTTGTATTGACAGCGTGAGGTTCCTCATTGCGTGGATAGTGAGCGCCAGGTTCCTCCTCTGCTGGTAGAAGGACACAGCAGTGGCTCTGATCTCCTCCTCGCTGATTTCATCGTCTCGGTTCTGAATACACAGACACAGACACAGCCACAGAGCATAGTCAGACACCAGGCTGTGCTAACAACTGAGCATGATTACAAGGGGTGATTGTACACCAGGGCATGGACCAGCATGATTATTTTGATGTCAGGGACCATCATTGTATTTTCATGTATGTTGACGGTATGTGGTTTCCCTGCCCGTTGTGTGTTTGCTCACCTTATCGAACAGGTCCCAGACCATCTCCACCCCCTCGGGGTGTATGTTGATGTTGATCAGGTCCTGCCGAGTGATGAAGGCGGGGTTGGCGGGGCACACGCTGGCAAACACCTGCACCAGAAGCATCACACTTATGCATGTACACTGCTATCACATCCCATACCATGCCATACATGTCCATCATACGTAGGCGTGTACAGTGTACACCGCTATCACATGGGAAACGCATCTTGCATTGCAAGAGCAATCAGAAGCGTTGTCGTGCGCTGTATGCGGGTGTGGGATAGGGTGCTGCCCGAGATCACAGGCAGTGTGCTACCAGCTTGTGTGAGATCACCAAATTCATATGGCTGTATGCATCCGGGAGCGGTGCGGCTAGTGTGTGACGTGTGTGTGACGTGCGTGTGACTTGTGTGTGACTTGTGTGTGACTTGTGTGTGACTCGACGTGTGACGCTCCCTATCACAGGTGTCAGAGGCCAAGCAGCTGCATGCCACAACAGCCATGCAAAACAGGGTCTTTGAAACAACACATGCCCATTCAGCTGTCAATGACAGCTATGCTGGCCTTAGGTCGTCACAGCACGTGGCGTGTGTTGTTGGCTTGACTGCTGCACGCACCAGTTTGGCGTATGTTGTGGCCATGCTGCTGAGCTCCCCGTCTGCCAGGCCGCCGTACGTGGACAGCAACTCGTCCAGTAACCTCCGGGGACTGGTCAACCTGTCAGGTGAAGAACACGGCCGTGGGGTTCATGAGCAGACCAGGGCTGGGCACTGCGATTCCATGCGATGACCTGACATGGTCTGGACTGACAGATGTCTGACAGCCTAGGCTCAGCAGAGGTTGGTAACAGGCTAGTGTCCATGCTAAGGCTCTTGAAACATGTTCCGATTATGTATCATTGACATTGCTTGTTTCATGATTGTTGCTCTTGAGCTCTACTCTCTGCTGTCAGCCTTGATGGCTGGAGCATTCTAGACCCTGTGCCATCGAGCTCCATTGAGCCCGCACGCGGCTACACAATGGCACTGCTGTCGTGCGCCTTGACCACCTTGTCTTGTCACTTTACTCAGGTATTGTCAGCAATACTGAAGCCAAGCTCATGTCGCACTCTACCTTGCATTGACAGCTTCTTTACTCTTGTGGATTCTACAGCAACTATGTTGGCACCTACTCTGCGGCATCCGTCCACGTTCTATCACCTCGTCCGATGATTGAGTGACTGAGTTTGAGAGTTGGTTGAGATGATGTGTTTTTGGAATACTCAAGCCAAACTCTTTCTTCAATCAACACCATCACCATCCTGACATGGCTTGTCACGGTTTAACCCTTGGTAGTGCAGCTAGACACAGTATTTCTTCAAGGACTACCTTGACACTGGTTGATACTTAACACCGCGGCTTACCTGAGCCAAGTGGGTGGGTTCTCGTACATGGTCTTGTCCCATGCAGCCTGTCTGACGGGCAGAGATGTGGGCACAGCATCTGTCAAGACAGCACACAGACAAGCAATAACGACAGCCATCAATTAAACAGCGTAGTCAAGCTATGTACGTGACCATTCTACAAATGTAGAGCAGCAGCACATGAGCGGTCAGGCGAGGCACGGCCATCAGTTGTCATGAGTCTAGCAGAAGACCCTGCTAGATAGCCCACATGGTCTCTCTGCTACTCACTTGCATCTCATGCACTTTTGTGGAATTGATCAGGGGATTGCAAAGGGCAGAAGGGCATCAAGCTGGCTGGGCACCTGAAGGTCCAACAACATGGGATCATAAGAGATGCAAGGGATTGCTGGGCCAGCAACACCTGGCACTGTTACCATGATGTTGTGAAGAAACCTGTTGTTTAGTTGTTGCTGCTACCTTTGACCTTCAACCAAGACTGAACAGTATAGTACACTGTACAGAAAGGGTGCCCCTGACTTGGAGTATCCCTGCCCTCTCCGGCCATGGATCGTTCTAGTTTGATCATAGCAAAAACACTTGCCGAATTGGATGTAAATGTGAGGTTCGAGCGGGCTCCATACTGAACACGTTTCCCCGGACACCTCTATCGCCTGTCCCCGCTCACCCGCTGGTGGTGGTTTTCCCGGACACCTCTATAGCCTGTCCCCGCTCACCCGCTGGTGGTGGTTTCCCCGGACACCTCTATAGCCTGTCCCCGCTCA
>QAXH01005251.1:36438-85218 GCA_004335635.1 Chloromonas sp. AAM2
CTGCACGAGAGTGCGCCGCAC
Source organism: Chloromonas sp. AAM2 (assembly GCA_004335635.1). Taxonomy (NCBI): domain Eukaryota; kingdom Viridiplantae; phylum Chlorophyta; class Chlorophyceae; order Chlamydomonadales; family Chlamydomonadaceae; genus Chloromonas; species Chloromonas sp. AAM2. The sequence goes on from QAXH01005251.1 coordinate 36,460, forward strand.
ATGCAGTGTGCCCTTACCTGCACGAGAGTGCGCCGCACATGCAGTGTGCCCGCATCCTGCAGCAGCACCGCCCTCCGCAGCGCCTTCAGGTGCTGCACACCGCCCACCACAGCCCGCCACAGCGCCCGCCAGGGCGCGGCCAAGCACGCAGCCGCGCGCCACATCCTCTCCCGCACTTCCCGCCCGCACCGCCTCATGCGTCCCGCACATCCCGCTTGCTCAGCTGGCTGCTCCACAGGAACCGCATCCGTTGGGTCGTGAGTAAAGTTTGTGATGAAATTGTAATCTGTGCCTTTGGTGTTCAAGCCCGGATCTGAGCTTGCTGTCTTTTCAACTTCCAGCCTAGGTGGCACCCCAAGCATAAAGCTTGGACCTCCGGGGTCGTTGATAAGGGCAGTGTCGGCGCCGGTTAAGCTAATGTTAGGTGTGGGAGCGATCCCGCCTGTGCTGCTGTGAGATGGTAGAATCAGCTGTTGTTTGGATCGTAAGCCAACGTGTGTGCTGGCTAGTACGCTGGCCTTGGCAAAGCCACAATCGGATGAGGCAAGTCCTGGCCCTGATGGTCTCGATATAAGCCGCACAGGGCTGCCAACAGGCGAGCTTGCTAATGCCGCAGCACGCACGTCGATAATGCACGCCCTGTTGTTGTTGTCACGTAAAGGCGAGGCAGGTCCGGAGCGCAAGCCGCCTGCAGAAGCCCCTGCATTTGGTGCTCCTGATGCAGAGATAGCACCGCCCAACGTAAATTGACCTGAGGCCGCAACTTGGTGACTATTTTTCCGAGACATCGTTGACGGAGAGCATGCATTCACAGAAGCCACGTCCTCTGGTGTTTTTAAGCGAGGCAGCCCCAAGGGTGGGAGGTTGGGTGAAGTCACGGGACCTGTATTTGCGCCCCCTTCCACCGCCGCGCTCGCCGTCCTAAACATTCCCCCCCAAATTCCTCTGTGCTTGTTCGACCGCTCGTCTGCTATCAAATCCGCTCTGCTGTCGCCGTATGTGAACACTTCCCCGTTTTGAACGCTGCCCTGCTTGCTTAATGTGTTGAAAGGGCTCAACGGGAACGGCGTGGCTGCGGGAGGCGGCTCAAGCCCCGCTGCGACAGCGGCTGCATGGTCCGACTGCGTTCGCATGTCTGCTGGCTTAGTGAGGATGGCGGGTGCCACACACTCAGCAAGATCAGCCAGGATGCTCTCTTGCCTGAGGGCTACCAAGACCTGCAGTCACACAGGGACGATGCCATAGTCATCTCTGATGGTAGTTCGTGAGCCTCAGGCTCGGTTTCCTCCGACTGGACACACTGTCCTCACATACCCTTGCATCTTTGCTGTTGATTTGTTGTTGTGCTTATGAGCGCTTGGCTTGCCCATTGGCCACGTCATCAGCCACACATTTCTGAGTGGTGCACTCCGGCCATTGGCCAGCCCGGCCACCCTGGTTCAATCATGCTGTGCGGATAGAACCACTCAATGGTCACTGATTGAGCAATTCCGTTCGCATTGTGTCAGAAAAGGCAAAAGAAGAAAACCCGGAACTTGATTCAGACGAGGGCTGCATGCTTTGCCTTCACCTTGTTTGAGTGCTTCTTGCTGTACATCTCCGAGACCATAACCTTGGACAGCACCACCAGCACCATCGTGACCGTGGTGAATAGAGCCAGCACGTTAATCACTCGACTCGCATACGAGGCTGCCTGCGGCCAAGGGGAGGGTGATGCAACATGCTGGCAAGAGAAGGAAGTGCCACGTGAAGAGGACAGCACAAGCGGTTACACAACCTGCTGACTTTGACTTCACATGCATTTAGAGCTGTTAACGCCTAGTGCATGCGTTCCTGAGTTGATGACCTGTTAAGGGGGGTGGGGAGGAGGGTTTACGGTTAGGTTAAGTTAACCCTAACCCAGAAGCTTTAGCTGCGATACATATACTCCTGAGGTGACATTCAGATAGTCTGTTCAGTAAGCATAACCTCTAACTATCCGCTTTCTTACAGGAACAAAGCAATTCCAGTATTTCAAAGCTATAATAAAAAGTGGTAAGGTTACACGCGGATTGCCAAATTGAACCTCCTGCTCCACAGTAGTTGTACGTGAAGGATTGAGGTGTGCATTCGTCTGCGTGTTGCGTGCAGATGGTGTAAGCAAGAGCTTGGTGTGTAGCCCTGTGAGCGCTTACCACAGAGAGGGCCTCGTCAGGTCCCAGGGCCAAGTCCCCCCACGTCCACAGCGACTGGAACGTGCAGTAGACTGAGACAATGAACAGCCAGAACTTGTAGAGCGACCAAGAACTGGGCATGGTCATCAAGGCCATGAAGTAACGGACCTGCGAGTGTGTGGACAGAGAGGTGTTGTATGAAGACAGACAAAGGATGCAGACAGAGGATGTAGGCAGCAAGGTAAGGAGTATATCGGGAGCTTCTAGGCTTGTGCAGGCAGTGGTGTTATGGGGTGATACAAGCAATGTGGTCTAGCAAGACTAGCGGGCCAGACTAGACTATTGTGTGACAGTACTTTGCATGAGTGGTTTGAGAAAAGCAGGACAATGAAAAAAGCCAAACAAGAAAAGTGGCTAACATGGTTAACAATGCTGTCTGTTGTGGACTCAGGAGCACTAGACCTTGGATTTCGAGGCTTGCAAAGTGGCACAGTGATTGCTGTTTCAGGTTTCATGAAGATATACTGTTTGTTGTCATTTCAAGTTACCACTAAGAGGTACTTTCTAAGCATGTCCAGGCTACTTTGGCTGCAAGGGTTATGAAAATAACGGTCAACGTGCATCGTACATGGCAACTGGCCCTCAGGTTACCAGGGTGGCATGCTCTTCCATTCAGACCCACCTCGACAATTGGGCACAACAGCTCCACCACCACCACAGCTAGCCCAGCTGAGAGGCCACATGACGCCAGCAAGAACAGCCACCGAATTCCATTGATGTCAACAGACTCGTCGGCTGTAGTTATTGCGCATATAGCAGCAATCAGCAATGCAGCGCCAAGGGAAACGAACACTGAAAATACAACTCGTGACTCCCAAATTTCGAGGCGCACAGGGAATGCCGTCCCCGGCAGCCACGATTGTTGCCGAGCCATGCAAGGATATGCGCAGCCGTGGCAATCCGAGGCAACATTCTCAACAACAGGCGCACTACCGCTTTTTTTGGCACGTGGCGGTTACTTCAAAATCTGTGAGCGTCAGCATATACATACGATGGCCTACAAACCAAGCCTCAAGGTTTAATGTGCAGTTCACATGGCCACTATCACTCGCCCTGAGCTTCAAGCAGCACCCCAGGTGTGCATGGCATCCCCATGTATCATGAATACTGCCAGAAACTCGGACAAAACTATAATTCAGCCATCAAATGCATACAAGCAGGCTAGCAACGCATGCCCGTCAATGTCATGTGCGATTAGCCGAAATTCAGTGCCATCAAACCTCACTCGTGCAGACAACTTGCCAAGGCAGCCCTTGTGGTTGTCCCAAACGTTACAGCAAGCACCGCACGTATGCATGTCCTTCCAGGTGTTTTACGGCTCAGAAGAGGCTGTCAGGTACACAGCTGCTTCAAATGAGATCCAATTGCAGCTTACCCGGTAAGTTGTATGCTGACCGTTGCATTCAAGTCAGAAATAATCGGAGGCGTCTTAACAGAGTTTCGCACTGCTTACACATGCACATACCAAGTATCTACTGCTGAACAGTTCAGCTTAACCAAGGCATGCACATTCAAGAGTGAGTAGGCAGGCAGGCGTCAATGCAGAGTTTTGCACTGCTTACTCACGAAACATCACAAAGAGAGCAGAGTTGTCTGACAAGCAAAAAAACACTTGTCTACTTCACATGAGGGGAGGGGTTCCAGCCCGTCCAACCTACAAGTGAAGGGGATTGCAACACACCGTGATAGTAAAGGTGGTGGCCACCCCTCGATGATCATAGGGTGGCATGACTTGACAAGAAATTTGTAGCCTTGATTTGTTCAGGATTGCTTCAAATTCTACGGGGCGGTGCCAAGCACTGGTCCAGCGATTGACTGTAGAGTGCCATTGATGGGCAGGGGCTGAACGCTGAAGTGCATCATTTCAGAATCCTCGGTTGTGCAGTTCTGATGCAGTGCATGCACTGTTTGTGCTCTGGTACAGTTAAGCTGTTCCGTCTGTTGAAGGCCAGTGCTGCCAGCACAGCACAATACACGCACAGACGGCACATTTTCAATGTGTATGCCATCGTGTTCCAAGGCACTAAGGAGGAAACCGGTATGCGCATGAGCTGAATGCAATTATGGGATAAATAGGCCGGACTGTGGACGTGACTGTTGTGTTTGCTCGCCTTGCTTTTGATTTCCTTGCAGGCGCAGCCTTGAGCTAGCAGGGCTGCTCCCGCGCCACAGGCCATGCCTACTCCTGGACATTGGATGTGGATCAGGGCTCAGCGGGAGGGTGAGCGACCATGTGTATACTGCCAGTAAGCATGTAATATATATCACTCTCAGACCTGCGTTGACTTGCATTTTTTGAATGCAAACAACTGTGTGTTAGTCTAGTCCGTGCATTGATGTGCGCATTGTGGTGTGAGGTTGATGCGGAGTTGCCGAAGCAGATTGGTTGCCTTGGGCGGACAAGGCTGGAAAACTTTGTACAAAAATCGTACAATTGTGTACAAAGCCAACACAAACTTCCAGTCAATCTGTGTGCGTGGGTTGTGCAACCGTGTGCAGTCCCAGGAAAAGATGAGCCAGTTGCTTGACGCTTGCAGGTGTGTGGGGCAGAAGGATTCCATTGGATTGGCGCCGACATCAGCCCAGACATGCTAGAGATAGCATCACGCGATCAGCCCCACGGAGACCACCTACCTGACACGCCCCAGGCGTCGTGCTGTGGGCTGCTCTTGGCAGACATGGGTCAGGGCCTGCCCCTGGGGGGCCCTGGTGGTATAATGGTTTCACAGGCCCTGTTTGATGCCGCTGTCAGTATCTCCGCTGTACAGTGGCTGCTTTTCAGACCGGACTGGTGGACAGCCGCCACCAACTTCTTTGCTGCTCTGAAGAGGTAAAAGTCTCCCTTTGATAAACCTATGAATCCACTGTTCAATCTCACAAGAGGGGAGGGATTCCAGCCCGTCCAACCTACAGGTGAAGGAGATTGCGATACGGTTCACTTTTGCAGCTGGAGTTCTCGCCATATCGTGTGACAAACAGCACTGATCACCAGCTGTGCCCTCCGCACTCTGATCATGATATGTTCCTGCATGGCCTCAGTCATGCAGCTAGAGCATGTTGTACCACGCATGCTTGTGCGCCCCTGCAGGCTGTTGGTTCCCGGCGCACCTGCGGTGCTACAGGTCTACGTGGTGCGTGAGCATGAGGTCATCAAGCTGATGCATGCGGCCATGGCGGCGGGGTTCAGATCTGACCCTGACCCATGCATGCGCCAAGCAGCCACCACCACCGGCATTGAAACCCCCACCAACGCCTCTCACCCTGCAATCATTTCCACTGGTGATGGTGACAAAGCCGTGGCTGCTGATGCCATCAACGCCACTAGCATGCAGTGTGCTGATGTGATCTGGGCGAGCAATGAAGCACCCATTCTTACGGGAATGAGCTCATCTGGAGATGGCTGCTGTCATATTCTAGTTGACTACCCACACAACAACGGCAACCGCAAGTACAGTCTGGTTTTGCGCAGGCCATGGCATGATGCCGCACCCAGCCAAGCAGCCCATGTTGCATGCCGCACCATGCCACCATGTGGCGACATGCCTCCACTGGTGCATCCTGCCGAGCTCCCCCGTGTGCTACATCCAACCAGTCAAGCATTCAGCGAAACCAGGTTGGATTCTTCGGCGAGTCTGCTTCCTGCCAGTACGCCTCAAATCTCGGCCTCATGTACACCTGGGGATGCAACACATACAAGTGCTCAGGAATTGAGTCCGGTTAGCAAGGCAGGTGCGGCAATGCCGCTGCATGCCTTTTGCTGCCAACGAGCACCTGAGTGTCCCTTAGCCTGGCATGTGGGTGGCACGTGCTCGGTTTGGTGGTTAAAGCAGCTGAGGCAGCAGCAGCAGCTAGGTGCACACCGGCAGACTTGTCCGTCACAGCACAGGAGTCTTGATGATGGTCATGAACAGCAGCAGAGGGGGCAGCAGGAGGCAGGAGGGGATGGGGCGAGAGATGAGCGGCCCACGGCGTTTTGCCTCGCGCAACACCATGTGCATGCCCGGAAGTTGTCCCGCATGCTGCAGAGAGCGGCTGTGCTGCCGCCTGCTCCGCCCGGCCTGCTGTCGCCATGCACTGCAGGTACGTGCATTGTCCTTGTTTAGATAGGATTTTGAATAGGCAGGCAGGTGGATATGGATCGGCAGGCAGGCAGGGATGGAGTTGGGATTGGCAGGCAGGCTGGGGCAGGCTGTCTCTGTATGCGGCTATCAACTGTGTACCCTATCCTGCTGTAAGAACTATCCTGCTCTTACTAGGGGTTCACAAACCTTTTCCTGAGAGGTAGTTGTCGACCTTGGACATCGCAGATGATTTCAGTTCTGCCAGCCAGCCCGAGGAGCTGCCTGTCAAGGGACGCCGCAAGCGTGGGCTAGCACAGCAGAACCGGCAGCCGCGCCAACGCAACCCACGCAGCCAGCAGCAGCAACAGCAGCAACAGCTTCGACAGCAGCAGCAGGAGCAGCAGGAGCAGAACAAGCAGCAGAACAAGCAGAACCAGGCAGCCCAACTTCCACAGTACCAAACAAGCATGGAGGCCTCACGACGGGCACAGCAGGCAGAGCAAGCAGCAGGCGTGCCAGCTGAGCAGCCAGCCACAGCCAGTCATGCAGCAGCAGGCGCTACCGGCACCAGCACAGCCAGCCAATCCAGCCAGCAGCCTACCCAGCTTCCAGGCAGTTCCCACAACCCCGCTGCACCTGCCGACACTGATTTCCGGCATCAGCCTGCTGCCCTGCGTGGATGGCAGCAACTCCATGCCTGCTGTGGGCCAGCCAGGCAGCCAGGTGTGCGTTTTTGTCTCGTGGTTCATGCGAACGTGGTTCTGAGAAGTGCAGCAAAGCATTTGCTGTATACGATACACTTCATGCCGGTCGACAGATTGTGCTAAATGGTGCAAGTGTTATCATATACAAGGTCAGCAATGCAAAGGACTGCTGGTGTTCAGTTCCGTTCGTCTTGTTCCGCTCATTCAGGTGTGCGCATCACAGCCATGGTGCATGCACCAGGACTGTTCCCATGCGGCGGGCACACGTGCGTAACGGTTCTTGCGCACACATCACACCTGCCTGGCCCGCCTGGGGAAGTTGAGGCTGCTAGGAGGCTGGTTGCTGGACTGTGTGGTGTTCAAATGATACAGGTATGATCAGGGGGTTACCCACGTGCTTCAACCTGTCAGGGTACGACAATCTTTCCTGGATTAAATCAACAGCATGCTACCATCCTGGAGTCAGGGTTCGACAATCCGATTGAATTTCGACATAATCAAACTCTGATTTCAGAATGCCGTTAAAACAACTTGACGTCCCAAAGCTCTTAAGCCAGATGCCCTAAAAACAATTTCCATGGAGTCCAGGAGTCCCGGAACCTTATTTTATTTCCATGCCATGATTATAGACGATATATACTTCCGTGCCAGTGATGAACCCTGCCTGGAGTCGATGTTGTGAACTCGGGTTTTGCTGGAGCTTACAACCTGAACGCCAGAGCATGCCACAAGGTCAGACAAGCCACTGGATTAGGGCGCTGACATGAGACTAGATTAAACACAACAGGAACACATCGGCTCCCGACCAGATACTTCATAAGTCACTGCTCAGTTCTGTTCTGATGCCCAACGTCTGTGCTTGGCCCTGCCAGCTCAAGATAGTGCAGAGCGCACAGGTTTTATGCTCGTGAAGCTGAGGTCCCATGCTGATCCTTAGGCTCACTTAGCTGTCAGCTTTGCCTCAACATGTGTCACCCGTGTTACGCATTGCTTCAGGTGCACGGTCTCAAGCTGGAACCCTTAGAAGCACGCCATGTTACCATGGCTCCCGGCCCTGGCGCCACAGCAGACCGCAGTACAGCTGGTGCACATGTCCAAACGCATGTGGACCGGGACAGTGCGGCTGATGCGTTCCTGGGAGCCCGCCTGTCCTACCACCACGCACACACCAGTCTCGCCAAGTCGGACGACTTAGTGAGTCCATATATATTCAGGCATGCCTGCCATTTCACTTGCAATTGGCCGTGAGTTCTGTTTCAACTGGTGCATGGGTGCATGGACAGGTGCGTGGAAAACAATGGTTTGCCAGTTCTGGGACAGTTCGTCTGTGTTGTGGCTTGTGTGTAACTAGATTTATCCGACTGCGGTGTTGCACTTGAGAATCCCGCTGGATTTGTTGGCACTGGTTGCGTGTGTGCGGGTGGAGGATGGCGGATGTGCTGGTAGACGGTGGCTAATCTGAAAGGAGGCCTCATGAGACCGTGACTCGGTGAATCCTTTTCTTGCAGCCATTGCAGTATCCCTTTTCACGTGGTTTGTTTGTGGATGTAAAGCATGTGGAGCTGTCTAGAGTTCTTGCTTCTTTGCTATGCCATGGTGTACAGTGGGACACATCTGCATGACCCATCGTCGGCAGTAGCTGGTGCAAATCATTCCACAGTCAAGCAGACATGCAACGGCTGCCTTGCTTGTGCATGCAATCGTACGTGCAGGTTTTAATTGGCACTCTTCAGCCTCCGGGGCTCATGCCACCCTACTGCGTACTAGATGCCAGCTGGTCAGGTGTGCCTGGCACAGCCTCTGTTGTTCATGCGCATGCACAGCATGGCAGCCAACAGGGCCATGGAGAGCTCAGAAGCGCATGCCCTATTCACCAGGGTGGCCATGGAGAAAAGGCCAAGGACAACGAAGCCTGTCAGTACCCCTGCTTGGATCTGCATCTGACCCGAGCAAGGATGCTCTTGCATGCAGCTGTTGATGGGCCATCATCGTCCAACGGTTGCCAGGACGGTGGGCAGACTAAGCATGTGAAGCTGCCATCGTATGGCAGATCTGATCAGCATAGCAGTGCGCACGCGGAAGGACGGGCGGCTGTCGCAATTGTATTGGAGTTCAACGATTGCGCTTGTTCGCAACTTAGCGGTGGCATGTGTTGCCGCTTGCTGGCAGCGCTGTTTGGCAGCGTCAGCACCTACAACTTCCCACAAGCCCTTGTGGCCAGACTCCAAGAACAGGCAGGCAACTCTTCACGCGATGATGGCCAAGGATCCTCAACAGGCATGGCGCCCGGCGCCCTCAAGCAGCTGCTTGAGCTTACAGTTCTGGGTTGTCTGCAAGGGACTTGAAAATCGTCATGCATACCCATGCGATACCCTCGCATACCCTGCGAGCAGAATGACTGTCAGACATATCTTGAGAACTCTTTGAGCTTTGCACTGTGTGTGCCCACTTGAGTGCAACCAATAATTTCTCTCAGCGCTCGATCGGTTGACCGTCAATTTGAAAAGGCCCCGTACCAAAATCCGCCGTACCATCTGTCTCTTCAAATTCCAAACGTACATCTACTCAGAGCCGCTCACAAGCCGCAGATTCTGAGCGCAGCGTGAAAGCTCCAGTGTTTCTGTCTTCTGCACATTCATTGGCATCTTTCCTGCTCGTAATGATGCCAAGCCCAAACATCTGCTGCGGCCATGAGAGCACAACTGCCGATGCAGCAGAACTCATCGCAGCATGAGAACAGAGCAACCTTTCAGAGTGAGTCTCAGCTAACCACTAGTATCCAGCCTCAAGCCGGGTGCACGGTTAGGAAATTCCGGTCGTCATCCTTACCGGCGAGGAGCTGTGTTCTCAAGGGACCGTCGCAGCACAGGTGGGCCTTCAACAGCGATGCCGGTGTGGCGTTGGTCAGCGCATGGCGGATGGCAATGGTCCTGGGAAAGTTACAAATCAGAAGTTTTGCAGTTTGAGCTTTTCGCTTGTACGAAGGTTTGGTTTTTGGCACCATTTGGCAACAAAGCCATGCAAACGCTTGTCACTCGCTGCTAGTTTACACTGATTATTTGCACTGATGTGACTGACACAACATTGTTCGCTTGTAGGTGATAGGCAGACACTTGGTTTTTGCCACCTGTCAGAACTCTGATTACACTTGGACACACTTTTGATGTTATATGCTTTGGGATAGACACACCTTGCTGATAGGCACACCTTGCTGCGTTAAGGCTGCCGGCCTTCCTCCTATCATATCAATTCACATGCCAGCTTGCTGCATTCTATGGGTGCTCAATCCATTCTTGTATTCTGTGCACACTGCAGTGTCCGTGCTTCACGTTCAGTGAGCTTTTCTGATCCGCTGGAGATCGATGACCTTGGACAACCTGTGAGCAGCCCCGTGAGTTGAACTTGATTGAACTTGTACTGAACATGTGCTAGACTTTGTAATGAGCACACACAAGAAAAAGTTTGCCAGTTCTGGGACAGTTGTTGGGTCCTGCACCGAAACCAGTGGTGTTGTGGAAATCCCAGAACTGGCGAACTTCTTTTCGTACCATACAGTCTTTGCATGTTAGGTTTGATTACTTCTAGGAATGATAATGTACTCACACCTGCAGCTGTGCACATGACAATAGGCAAGGCAGCAGGGCATTCGCCTGCCGCATGTAATTGCAGTGGACCGTCAATCCCTAGGGGGCAATTCCCTGGGGCAATTTTCAGAGGGCAATCTTCAGGCAAAGATTCCTTAGGCTGTTGTTTTCTTGCAGGACGACTTGATTGTACCCGGTCCGCTGCCAAGTTTCCAGGACAGTCACTCGCCCCTTTCCAAGATAACCACCAAGATGACGCCCTCTGATATGTCGGCACGTAGCACAAGGGACGCATCTGACGACAGCCTGACCCTCACCCTCCTTAAGCACAGCGTGGAGGAGGCCAACAACCACTACCCAAGGTCGGAGCCGAACGAATGTGTTGAGCACAATGTACAACACTGAGCACAACATACACCCTTCATCCATTGTAGTACAATGAGCAATGAACAATGTGTCTCATTTTAACATGTTGTCTCATGCACGCATAATATAGGCTCCCCAACCTCTACTTGTACTTGCATACAGAGCATAATGACTCTGATCATGGCCCGCATGGATTCTTGGTATGGCGCGACTCATAGCTAAACTCTTAGTCAGTGTCGCTTCAACTTGCCGTGTGTCCTGCGCACACAACACGCACTTGCACAAATGAAGCTACTTGGGCATGCATAGCCAAACCTATCCTGCATGCGGAAGTCATATACCAGTGCTCCCCATGGAAATTGACATGCAACCATATTCCAGCACGTGGCGGCTGCAAATCTTGAACCTGACTCTGGTCCTGTGTTGAATGCACAGCATTCTTGCATTCGGACGCATTTTGAACATGATTTGTGTGTGTGTGTGTGTGTGTGTGTGCAGTCATCTGCCCGAGCTTACACGTCATGCTTGCATTCCAAACATTGTGTTGTATGCATGCTGACACTGTTCACACTTCCGTCTGTTGCCCAACTGCTGATGTATTGCTTGCATCACAACACATGGCTCAGACACATGGCGAATTGGCTCAACATGGCTCAGACACATGGCGAATTGCAGGTGGCAAGGGTCAAACGCTTCCACCGGCTCTGGCATGACCCAGATTTCACCGGGCCTGCTGGGGCAGCCACCCACCGCCCTTCCCCGTCCCTCCGGCTCCGAAGCCCGCTCCTCCATCGCATCAACCACCACAGGCAACGACATCTACCCCCTCCTTAACTCCAGACCCACACCCAGCTTTTCATCCGAGTCCAACGAACCTCACTCGTCTAAGTCCAACTACGCTACTGCCCACAGCATGTTCTTTGACAACAAGAGCGACGTTGGACGCAGGACGGATCCAGTCCAGTCCTTTTCTGCCTCTGAATGTGGAAGCCAGGCCCGTCACTCTACCAACAGTAGCTCAGCCTCTATGCACTCCTTGCCACGGATCGGGCAAGTGGGTGGAGACCGCATGTCGGAGCAATTCGCAGTCCGTGCGTCGACACAGCAGTCACGTGCCGATGATGCTCAGTCCTTTCACACCACCGCCTCGCATGTCACCCACGTGTCACAGGCTGGTCACATGGCCCAGGTGGCATACAACAACGGAAGCTCCCGCAGCTCCCACGTCAGCGGTGCTTCACACGCCTTGTATGCCCAGGGTGACTTACGTGGCTCTTCTGCTGACCATGGGTCATTGGCATCACGTGCATCACATGCTGACATCATCTCACGTGGATCACATGCCGACCATGAGTCACTGGGATCACGTGCTTCATATCCTGCTGACCATGAGCCGCGTGCATCACATGCTGACGGCAACTCACGTGGATCGTCTGCGGACCATGGGTCACTGGCCTCCCATGCAAAGAGCAGCCCTGCTGCATCGTACATGGAGGCCGTTTCTCATGCTTCAACTGCCCGCTCATCCCCTGCTGAATCCCTGATCCATTCAGTCTCACAGCGCCAGTCAGCGGCCAACTCAGTCACAACAGCAAAGAGTCACATCTCCCACGACAGCAACAACACGCAAGACCAGAAGTACTACTTACAGGCTCAAAAGCACCAGCAGGACAAGCTGCAAACCCTCCTTTCACCTCGCCAGCAGAGCATTGCCAGTGTCTCACCCTCCTACACCGGCTCAGCCTACGGCGGAGAGCCCATTGAGCCCGTGACACCAGAGCCAGCCCGCAAGACAGGCACCAGCAACGCTAGCAGTGTGAATGCCGGTGGACGCCTAGGTGGTGCTTGGCTGGAAGGGAGCTTGGGGGAAGATGAGCAGCAGGCTGTGCAAGGTTCCAGCCGCCGCACATCTGGGTTTAACACAACTCGGGAGGAAATGTCAGTTGATGGGTCCGAGCCCTCTGCAGCCTACCGTGCCAGGCAACAGACTATCTCATCTATGAGCCGTGATGCCTATGACTATGATACTGGGGATGATGATGTGGGGGGTGATGCAGGAGAGGTTAATACAGCGACGCGTTCGGAGCTACTAATGTCCGCCCCCGCCCGCTCGCGTGCCCGCTCCACCCACCGCACCACCGACTCTAACCACCTCCTCATCCGTTTCAACAAAGCTGCAACCACAGGCAACGACGGTGCCCCTTTGACACCCAACCCTCGCTTGTTTGTAGAAGCGCCTGAGCTGAGGACGCCTGCTAAGAACTTCGCCCTGAGCACTGCGAGGCAGTCGGTTGCCAGCTCCGCAACCGCTTCAACCACCTCCCCACGTGCCACCAGCAACGCCAGCGTTGCCACAGGTTATCTCGCTGCCTTGGCTGCTGCAGCAGCAGATGCGCCAGATAGTCTGGCTCCTTCCGGCTCGCACGCTTCCCAGGCCGGCTTTGTGGAACTAGCTGCAACCTCTCGCCAGATCACTGCTGGAAGCGGATCAAGTGCTGTCTCTCAAAGCGAGTCTGCATCCGCCTTATCCCCACGCTCTTACGCAGTATCCCCCCCACGCTCTCACGCCTTATCTGCACAAAGCAATGCCAGCACGGGCTACGATGCAGTCACAGCCGCAGCTGGCATCCTGCTACCTCGCTCCACAAACGCTTACAGCAACGTGAGCAGCGTTTTGTCGCGTGAAAGCGGCAGCGCTGTTGCTGCCGGGGGCGCGGTCGAATCCTCCGCGTTTTCCCCCCGTTCCTCCGTCATTGGCAGCGGCAGTGGCGGGCCGCGGGACACTGGGACCTCCGTTGGAATGCATTCACCCCGTGCCACAGACGCATCTGGTGGCAGTGGCGTGGTTGCAGATGGTGGTGCAGAGAAGGATGCTCTGATGGCAGATGCAACCGCTTTGGAAGAGGATTTGGCAGCGGTGATGAAGCGCCTGCCGGCCAGTCTACGCTACGGTGCTCAGGATCCGGGCGAGGACCTGGTTTCGACCGCTCTTCCGCAGCAACTGTACAACAGACTGGCCCGTTTGCAGGTGTGGTGCCCGTACCTGGCAGCGTGTTTAAGTGTTGCAAGGATGCGTATTGCTCTAGCAACAGCTGCATCAGCATTGCCGCCTGTTGATTGCTTTGGTTTGCAACGTGCTTTGACAGCAATTGTGTCGTCATGTTTGCCGCCCGTTGACCTATTTGATATCAGGAGCACGCTTGGGCTGATATGCCGTGCATCTTGCATCACCCCTTCACCTGGTTTGATGATGTGTGCGTGTCCACAGGCCGTGTTGCGTGAGCGCGAGGCAGATGCACTCAGGGTGGCTCGCCAGGTGGCCGACCTACAGGCGCAGCTGGCCGATTCACAGGTGCGGCAGTCAGTTGTTGAGCAGCCTTTGTTACAAGGAGGGAGTGCACACCATGTAGCACGTTCAACGCAAACATCAACTACTTGCGCAAATTGCGTAAATTTCTCCTAGTAAAGGGGATTGAGACTGCCAAATGAGACTCAGGACATGACTCCACATCTCGGTGACAGATATCACTGACCCAGTCCATAACAACAACGTAACAACAAGGACCCGGCGTACACACCACAAACACACCAGTTCCAGTGACAGTCCCAAAACTGTCCCAGAACTGGCAAACTTTTTTTGGGGGATGATGTTGGTCTTGCAACCTGGCCTGCGCCTCTGGTATCGGTAAGCACTGAGCACAGGTTGCAATACCTCCATACGCTGCATTTCACCAGTAGGCGAACGTGCCCTCAATGCAATAACGCTCCCACAGCTGCTCGTCAGTACCCTGAAACCCGCCGCGCCTCAGCTGTTCGTTGCTACCGGTTTGAGGAGGTACTCGCGTGCCCAGCAAAGTTTCCTTGCGCAAAGGGGAATCTGACCGTGTCAGCAAGGGGTGGTGAGGCCCTTCTGGCCATCACCCCACAGAACACCTTCCGAAAGCATCCCGTAGCCATATAAATGGACTGGAAGGAAAGATTGTCAGGGTTTGTATTACACAGAATAGAGCGGCCTTCATTACACCGTAAATTCTCCCAATACAGGCCAGGTGTACATCTCCGAAACGTGTTGAAGGCCCCAGTCTCCACTCAGTATACAGCCCTGGGTCCTGACGTTTGTATACACAACACGGTAACGGAAACTTTGACATGAAAAATGCATGAATACAAGTAATCACATGGGGGCTTTTTGTGCGCAGTCCCAAGGCAGCGCGCTGGAGTCTGACCTCGAGTCGGCCAATCGCGAGCTGGCCGCTAAGGACCAGGACCTGTTCACAGCGCAGCAACGTATTAGAGACGTCGAGAGAACGGCGGTCGAGGCAACGGCAGCCGCAGCTGCCGGTGGGTTGCTTTGATATGCATGTACTACACATTACAGCGCCTCCCTTGAGCATGCGAACAGGAAGATTCACATGACAACGTTAAGATGGTGCAAGCGAGACGTTGTCCTGCCAATGTCGTCAGTTGATAGCTGATCGCGATATCAGGCAAGGCAGGAGATTGAAGATTTGCATGGGAACGAGGGAAGCGAGGCGTTGTCATGCTAAGCCCGACCACAGCATGTTGCGATATGCTGCATGATGCGCAGGCACCAGCGCCGCTTACAGCACTCGTTCCGAAGGCGGTGCTGTGTACGCCAACGAGATCGCCTCCCTGCGCTCCGCGCTCGAGACGGCTCGCGATTCCATGGCATTGCGGGACGCGCAACTGTCAGATGCCATGAGCAAGCTGGCAGGTGAGAGCAGCCGAAGACAGCTGGGTGTGCACGCAATTCAGACAACGCCCGGTTTGCGGCGTCAGCTCGGCCTGATGAGTCAGCTAATAGCACGAACAGCGTAGCAATAGTAAAATATGTGCAACTCAATCATTCACGCATTATGTGCGCGCTTGCGGCGCCAGCTTGTTTGGCCTTAGTATTCCGTAAGATCTGATCTCGGGTGATTCTTTCGCATGCTGTAGTTGCTCAACCTCGCACTCTTTGCCCTCCTGTGTGCAGACCGCGACCATGAACTGCGTGAGGCCGAGCGGGTGCTGCGAGAGATGGCGCCGCAGCTGCAGACTGAGCCAGATGAGCCTTACCTGGAAAAGATCAGGTCAGCATTTTACCTGGAAAGGATCAGGTCAGCATACAGTGACAGGCTCTACCGCCGAAGTTGAATGAAATTACATACTTGGTGATGAAATTACATACGCACATTTGCATAACCTGCAAGGGATCAGGTCAGCTATCAGCTACATGCTGTTGAATGCTTGGTACGATTACATATGCGCATGTTGCATCACAGTTTTGAGCGACGTATGGACTCACGCCGGCGATTTGATTTGTGCCTTCGTTCCGAGGATGCGATGAAACATCGGCCTGCCAATCTTGTGCATGGCTTCACACACACTTTAAGTGTGTTAGGGACGTTTTATGAAAACTCTGTCGTGACTCGAGCTATGTGTGTGTGCCTCGTCATGATGGGCATGCTTGCATTCCTGTGTTGTCAGCTGGTCCGTTCCTCGAAATCAGGCAAGGCAGGTTCCCAATCTGCTGCCTTGCAGGGAGCTTGAGGCTCAGGTCCGCGACCTTCAAACCGCTGCCGCCTCTGATACGCATAGCTCTTTACACCACCACTCGGAGCACGTGACCAACCAGGCCAACCGCCCCTCCAAGGGCCTGAATTTGAATGTTTCAAGCAGGACCAGGTGAGTTTACAAAGAAACCAAGCGCGTCAGTCTGTCTGACTTCCTGTCCACTTTACGTTGAAAACTTGGAACAAGAAACAGTGCACATGAGCTTTCCCTTTATTTTTGTGGCCGCAGTTTCCCCTCGCCACCATCTAAACATGCATGAACATCTTCTCAGCTGTCTTTCTTCACGCACTCCCATTTCTCAAGCCTCAATCTCACCCCTGCTTGCAATTCGATCTCACTGTCTCACAGTGTGACCGTTGAGCTTGAGCGTGAGCTCGAGTCGCTGAGCAGTGAGCTGCGGGGCCACCAGGCAGCCATGGACGCAATGAGGGCTGAGGCGGAGAGCGCAAAGCAGGTGGGCACATGCCGAACATGGCACATGGCAGCGCGTGACGGGTAGGCATGCAGTGCACAGGCGTCAGTGTCAGCAAATGCTGCCACGGCATGTTACTACAATCTTGAACCTTACTGTTCGGTTTGAGTGATAGGAGCATGTGGGATACGGCGCGTCACATGTCACATGTCACACGTCCCACATCTCACACACACTATGGTACACATACCATAGTGTGTAAGAATGTAGGACACCTGCGTCGGTGGAAGGGACTCATTGCTATAGCCAGACAGCCAGTGCTGTCAAGGCATGACACTGCAGGTATTGAACCTCACTGTTCATCGATGAATCAACCCTGCCCGGCCACATTTGGCACTGGCAAAATCCCTGAGTAACAAAGTCATTGCGCTAACCAACATTCATCGTGTTTTTTCCTCCCCTGACCCTTAGTCCGCTGCCAGCGAGCGAGCCTCGCGTGAACAGTTGGAGCTGCTCGCCAATCGGTTGCGTGAAGAGGTGGCCAGAGCACAGGTCGAGGCGGGCAGGATGGCGCAACAACTGGATGAGGCTCGCGGAGCACAGGTGAGGCTATGGTGTGTTTTCATTTCTCGTATCTTTTATAGAGTTTTTTCCATATTGTTTTTGATACTTGATGCTATCAACAACTGGAGGCCCGAGGAGCATAGGTGAGGGTGGAGCAACGTCTTGCCTGCACAGCGCAAACACACCCAGTGAAAAAGCTTGCGCTTTTGTTTCATGGGTTTTAGGGGATCACATGGAAGCACCCCACCACACCACACGCTCACAATCCTCATGCGTATGCTGTGGGTGTGGTCTTGTCTCCAGGTCAGGTCCATGATGAACAGCCACATGAACGCGTTCGTGAGTGAGAAGGCAACGGGCAAAACCGAAAAGAGTGACAAATGGAATGACGCTATCACTGCTGAAGGTGAGGAAGGCTGCCTTAGCCTTGCAACTAGCCATCAAGCAATGAAATGACGATGTCGCTTGGGAAGGTGGGGCACGGCAAGCACCGTGGCACGCTTTGTCCAGGCACATTGCGTGTGCCTGCCGCCCGCCTGCTTGGTCAGTTCGCCCGCCTGCTTGGTCGGTTCTGCCCTGCACTGCCCATACGAGCTGCTGCCATTGCTTGTGCAGTCGAGCACCCCCCATTAAAGGCCGAGCTGGTCCATGGCGCTTTAAACCAGGCAGCGGCAGTGGCTGACATGGCCTGGGGTACAGGCGGGGGCGGCATCCCAGTGTCCCTGGCCAACCAGTGGCGCAAGGTCCGTGCGGGGCCTGGCTGACTGGTCATCACTGCTCGTGGCATGGCTGAACCCTTAGCACCTTGCACAAGTCGCCTTGCTGGCACTGATAGGCCAAATGACGGCCGGCCTAGTAGTCTCGTAGACTATTGCTAGCACCTTTTGGTGCCTGCCTGCCTGCCTGCCTGCCTGCCTGCATGCATGCATAGGTCAGGGATGATGTGTATGAAGAGCGCTTCTGTCACCATCCTTTTGATCTATCCGCCGGGCAGTGCTCCTGTCGCTGAGGGTTTGCCGTAATGATACGTCCACCTGACAACACTCGGCTGGCCACGCTTGTCCCAGAGCAATGTCCTAACGATGGCCTGGCAACGTCCAAACCATGTACACATTGCCTCTTTTGCTGTGTCAACATTGTGATAACCATGAAAACATTGCCATTCACTTGGTTGGTTTGTTTCCCATCCCCCAGGCTCTGGCTCAGGAGCGGGGCGAGCGGCAGGAGCTGGCGGGGTCACTCGAGTGTGTGAGGGCCGAGCTGAGCTCGCTCAGGCAGCAGTTCAACCGCTCACACACACTGCACGCCAATGAGATAGCGGAGGCAACGCACAGGTGCGCAGTCAAAGCGTCTAGGCAGCAATCCTACCTTCTTTGGCATGGCATCCAATGTTTTTCTGCTCTCTGTGGTATAGTATCTATTCTAGAGCGTGGAAAAGCGCCTTTGATGTAAAATGTCACACAGTTTTATTTAACAGGCGTCACACACAGAGAACATGCTGCTGTTCCCTGTCATGACACTCACCTGCCCGGTATCTGTCACTGGCCTGTGCTCTCAGGGCCCAGCAGATCGAGAAGCAGCTAAAGGATGCACAGGCCCGACTGACCGCTGCTGACGTGCGCCTTCGGGTGGGTGAATAAGAGGCACTCTTGTTGCCTGGCACACATCGTAATAACCATGACCATAACCATAACCATAACCATAACCATGCACACAATCGTAGTAACAGTAGTCATAATGATTGTGTTAGTAATAGGATGATAGTAAGTAAGAATAGTAGCACGCATAAGTATAAGAATAATAACAGGGTGTGCATGACCTACGCACACACATGCACAAGGCGACACGCCGCGCACGAGATGTGCTGCAACAGTAGTGCTGCTTTTGTACTTTTCTGGTACTTGCACTAACATTCATATGAGTGACATGCGTACTGGTTCTGTCCCTCCACCACGATATTTCTTATCACTCTAGGATCCGCAAAAGAGTTGCCAACGACACTCCACAACAGGGCTGCATTGCCCTGGCACTGGCCCCGGCTTGGCGGGTTTGCCACCAATTCAAACCTACACAACCGCGTTGAATGGTGCTGCCAATCCAGGAGGCCACTGAGGAGTCCCGGACTGCCCGCTCCACACACGCCGCCACAGCCGATGAACTTTCCATGGAGCGCGACGCATGCCGCAGGCTCAGGCTGCAGGTAAGAGGGGGGGGTTTAGGGGGGTGCGCCCTGATGACTAATAGATAGATACATTGAAAGGTAGGTACATAGTCTGTGGATCTACGGTCAAACGACGATGGGAGATGCGGGAGACGGTTTGTCATTTATCATCCTATTGCCTTCCTGATCCACATGCGTTGGCAGACGCCACACAGGAGATGCGGGAGACGGAAGGCAACAGTCGGACACAGCCAAACTCAGCCATCTCCGGAGATCATTGTCGACTCTGGTTTTCTGTTCTCGCGCGCCACCAGAAGCAGACACTGATGCCCTGCTGGGCTTGGCCGTGTGCTATTCCCCACCTGCATCATAGTTACATAACGACAGTGCAGAAGTGCTTAAGTGCATGAGTGGGACACCAGCCAGGGCACTGGCACCTCCGGTACCTTAGGTCCGCTGCCGCCTGCTTCTCCGCGTCATCTGTTCAGTCACTGAGTGGATATCATCATACTGACGAATAGGTTCGTGTATCTCTTCGCCTTGTGTGCGCAGGTGAGCGTCACGCAGGGCAGCATCGAGGTGCTGCAGAAGGCGCTCGCCGCCGCTAGGGCCGACCTGGCGGGGGCGCGGGCGCAGCAGCTGGCGGACGCGCTGGCAGCGCAGACACTTTCAAGACAGGTGCGGGCACAGGGCGGTTTCTGACCACGGTGCAGGGCGGTTGTTACCTGTGTCACAGGACGGTTTCTAGCTGCGATGCACGGTGGTTTGTGTGACAAAGGCACCCATCCCCTGCTTCTGTGCTCAGGCGCTTGTTTGCAGGGCTGCTCCCGCGCCACAGGCAGATTTGCGTATTGTGGTGTCAGGTTGATGCGGAGTCGCCGAAGTAGATTGGTTGCCTTGGGCGGACAGGGCTGGAAATATTTGTACAAAAATCGTACAATTGTATACAGGCCAACACAAACTTGTTGCTTTGGCATGTTGCTACCTCTGGGGAAGCTGCATGATGCTGTGTGCTGGACACAGCCAACACATTGTCTGGTCCCCTGGTACTGTGTTTGATTACTATTTGGTGAATCCGAGTTCAAAGTCTTGTCCAGAGTCTCAACTGCCCACTGGCCTCGATCACAATCGTTGTTACACGCGCCATGATAACTCTGAACCGTTTTTTGATCACACTAAGCTGCTGTATAACCAGGAGGCCATTTGGTAAATATGTTGTCATGTGCTGTCTCCTTGCTGCCCATAGAGTGCCTTTTGAAAACAAATCTCATAGAGATTCCAATAGTGTGTTATCTGCCTGCTGCCCACAGGTTGAGGAGCTGGGTGCAGAGGCCGCTGCCCGGATGCATGCCGCCGAGGACACCGCCGACCGCCTGGCCCGCATGCAGCTGCAGCGGCTGATGGAGCTTAGGGCACACCCTTACATGGAGCTTAGGGCACACCCTTACAGGGAGCACTGCACCAGCAGCCATGGGGAAATGGGGGCAACAGGGCGCACTGAA
The DNA here is from genome assembly GCA_004335635.1 of Chloromonas sp. AAM2. Classification (NCBI taxonomy): domain Eukaryota; kingdom Viridiplantae; phylum Chlorophyta; class Chlorophyceae; order Chlamydomonadales; family Chlamydomonadaceae; genus Chloromonas; species Chloromonas sp. AAM2. The sequence continues at coordinate 57,604 of QAXH01005251.1, forward strand.
CCCGCTGAATCTTGCCAGGTGCGCTGCTGGTGATTTTCATGATCTGCATCTAAGCAAACTCGTTACTAGGCTTGACAGTCATCTTCGCACACCTGTGACTATTTGGGGTTCATGAACAACAGACTGTTTGCTTTGCGTGTTTTGGTTAATGTTCTTTGTGTGCAGTATGCATTATGCGTACTTAACGACCCTGTGTGACATCAGGCCTTAAGCCCATGAATGTTATAAATGCTCAACGTATCAGCAGGTTCAGCGGTGTTGTATTGCACCGGCGGTGTTGTGCCAAGCGCAATCTGCATCATAGCGCCGTGGGCCAACAGTACCTAACCTAACCAATACCTAAGAAGTGTCAGTGAAGTGTCAGAGAAGTGTCAGCTCACGAAGTGTCAGCAAGTTTCCATGCTTCCATACAGCAAACCGCTCGTTCTTCTGGTATGAGCATTTCTCTTTGTGCGTACTTACTGCAGGCCCATAACTGTTTTGCCTGAGAGTGGTGCATGGCGTGTTTCCCATGCAGGGTGCTGCCGAGCAGCGTATGATGTGCCAGGGCCGCATGTCCCTCACCAGCCTCCAGGCAGTCATGGGCGGGCCAGCGCAGGCGGCGGCCAGTGAGCAGGTGGCTTCGAAGGCGGATCATAGCACTGGTGTGTGGATTGTAGAACTCATGCTCCACTATTTCTGGCTTAGTACCTTGTTATCAGAGCCTCAAGCCTTAGACTTCGGATCTGAGCTCCCCTGACCTCTGTTCTATCCTAGCCTAACTGCATACTGGAGCTTTTGTGCACGATGCGACAATGATCATGATGGATGTGGTTGATTGGTTTGAGTCGCCTTTCTGCACTGTACATGTAAGACATCCGTCTAGCGTTCCGTTCATCCCCATGCCCATGCTTGCTTCTCATTGATTCACTGGTATGTGTGTGTGTGCGTGGCGCAGTCGAAGGCAGTCTGTCCCCCCTGCCGTCCGCGGGTGCAGGCATGCCCCGGCCCTCGGCCCTCTCCAGCCGTCGCCAATCAGCCCTATCCGACGGCCTGCCCGTCCCCGCGGTGCTGCTGAGCCCGGAGGTTGAGTGGCATGCAGGGCTCGAGGTGCTGCAGAGGCACCTGCAACTGGACAGTGTCAAGGAGTGTGAGGCCGAGGACCAGGTGAGGACCGGGGTGAAGCAAGACACTGGGCTCTTTGGAGAGAGGTCACACACTGGGTCATAACTTCGCGATTGCAATCAACGCTCAAACGAACAGCTGGCGCACGGCAAGCACGGACGGATGGTGTAAGCTTGTCCTGGGCCTTATCAAATGCCGGTTGGATCGGCCGGCCGGCTGACTGGACTCACGTCTTGTGACCACAAGCATAGCACTTTGCACACGCTAGCACACACATAGGACATAGCACACACATAGGACATAGCACACAGTAGACACATAGGTGGAGATGCATCTAAAGCCACACAGCAAGCTCGGATGGATGGCGTAAAGAGTGCAGAGTGGTCAGGCAAAGCAGAGGCGTCTAGCACTTCTAACGAGCACTGCAACTCGCTGCCGTATCCCGAACGTGCGGAAAAGTATGGAAACCTGCAAGGTGCTGGCGTTGAGCTGTTGTGCACGCTGTGCTTGCATGCAGGCTCTGCATGGCGCTCCAGGCTTGGACGTGCCCCACGCTTATGACGACAGCACCTACATGCGCAGCGCTCGCACCACCATGACGCCCTCTGCAGGCGGTGCCCCTCCCATGCACATGGAAACCAGCAGCCTGAGCATGCGAAGCAGCTCATCTCCATCGATGAATGGTGCTGCTCTGGCAGCCATGTCGCCCCGCCAATCAACAGTCAACTCCATGGGTGCAGCATCTACCGCTTCAGCCAGCATGGTACACATGGATCTGCCGACCGGCAGACGTGTGACTGGCGCAAGTGTGACCAGCGAGCATGGGGCTGAACTCGGCTCGTCTTCACCGGGGTCTGAGGCTAAGAGTCGCACAGGCTCGACCAGTAGCGCTGGCAGCTCGGGCTACAAGGCGGGCGGTGGCAGTCGGCGTGCTAGTCTAGCGGCAAGTGCAGACGCAGCGGTGGCTGCCCTCCGTCAGCTGTCTGACGCACGTGCATCATCACGTGCCTCAGTGGCTTCAAACGCTGGTGCGTCTGTTCTGGATGCAACCCTGCCCCACATGTCTAGGTCGGCCGGACAGTCACATGCCGACGACAGTTACAGCCGTTTCTCTTCGACGGCCGGGGCCTTCGACGCGACCTTGGTGACTCTAGAAGGCCTTGATCCGGTGATGACCCGGGCCACTCAAGTGCCATCTTCGGAGGGCCAACTGCAAGGGTCGCTTCAGGGGCTTGTGAAGGTGTCTGGTGATCATGAGGTTTACAAGTCCAGGACGAGCCTCGGTAGCAGCAAAGGCGGCCACAGTGTAATTGGGAGTGAGGGTGGAGACAGCATCCCGGCGGCCTGGACCCACTGACCCACCACTTCTGTTGTGATTGAACGGCAAAGGCAACACCATGGTTGACAGACGGGGCCAATGAATAGAGTACAGATATGGAGTACGGGATGAAGTGCACGTGGCAGGCTCTCATGCAAACACAACAAGCGCGTCATTGGCAGTGATGCTTGCCACAGTAGCAGACCATAACGCTCAACGCACAGACGTCTTTGAGCGCGTCAAAGGTATTTTGTATTTGCCGCCATGGTTGTCTGCTTTGATACCATGCCCGGTGGGGCTGCTCTACTGTTGTGCAGCTGGCTATTGATTCCACTGAATAACGAGCCTTGATTGGGCTTGCAACTAGGCCCTGTACCTTGTGATAACATATGAGCGGCGTATTGATTGTTTCAACAGCAGCCAACATGTAAACCTTGTGCACTATGCTAGTGGGTCGTGCTTGCGTTGCCCAGGACTCTAGCGGGCGAGCAAGCCGCTAAAGCAGTTCTATGCGTAGCAGCGGCAGGAGCAGTAACAACACAATTGACGCGTAGCTGCTGACAGTCACTCTGCAAAGTGCAAACCGCATGTGTTTTAATGTTACATGGCAAGAAGCATCGGCCACCCTCATCAGTCGACTTCAGTGCGATTAGGGCCACACAACACAGTTTCATCGTCACATGAGCTGTCACGCTCAGCTCGCTCAGGAACTAATAGCTCATGCCCATGCGTCTAAATCCTGGCTCAAGTTTTCACAGTCGCTCATTAGTAGTAGTTACCAGTGCTCTCAGATTGAAGCGAAAATCTGTGAAGCAGCGTCGCATATGGTCATCTTGAGAATTCACCATAGGCAAGGCTTCCCTGATACTGGTATATGCGATAGTAAGCAGATTATAACAACAGCAATGAGACCTGCTGGCCTGTAGTAGTGTGCCCACCAGCTCAGTTCGACTAACAATGCAATACAAGCAAAACAGTGTCACATGAATTGACAACGTAGTCGAAGAGCAGTGAGTAGCAAGTTCACAGCTTAACCAGACAGCCCGCAATCCATTCCTGCGCACGGTATCCCAATCCCAATGTAGTGGCCCAAAGCGATCATGTGCTCCGGTGTGGAACCTCCTGCGATGGGCCTTGTTGCCTTGCTTGTCGAGCTCAGAGGGGCTGTGTGCGCAGCACTGCCAGACCCTTATGAGTGCAGCAGACCTCGGGGGCTGAAAGACCAGCAGCGGCAAACAGTTTCGTCCAGTCCGACAGCGTACGCTCACAACCGCCCTTGGTGAATGCCTGTGAAACAGTCAAAACAGCAAGAAAAACAGGTTGTTGTTTGACAGACGAATTGACGAACTTGACGAACTCAAACCTCACGTGCACGCCTGCCAACTGCAGGCTGGCAGAAGTTCATGATCAGGCTCGAGTTTCTTGACTCGGACAACAGGCAGCAGTGCTCGTCTGTATGCAACAAGACACGAGAACAGAGCAGACTCGGCGGCTGTACCGCAATCGCAGATCTGAAAATCTCTCTGTTCGTTCTGACTGCTGAATAGTGATGGGTGGAAAAAGCAGGGCATCTGCAGAGGGTTTGTTCTCCTTGATGGCATGCTCTCGCCTTACATGGCCAACCGCAGCTGCCATGGTTGATGTGACGTGCCCTATGACGGCTTCTATCCATTCATCTATCTATCTATCTATCTATCTATCTATCTATCTATCTATCCATCTATCTATCTATCCATCCATCTATCTATCTATCCATCCATCTATCTATCTATCTATCCATCTATCTATCCTTGCTAGTGGAGCTTGCCAGTGGAGCTTGCTAGTGGAGCTTGCTTCCACCTACCATCATGTACAGGTCCAGACTGAACAGCCACTGTGGCAGCGTGCCCGGGGCGGCATTGGCGGTGTCGGGCACCAACTGCACCACATGCACATGAAATCGCATTGCATGCACCGCAATCCTCATGCAAACAAGAACCTCATTAACGACAATGATCGATGACTGGATCACGGGAGCGCCACACGCCACAGTTGAGTAGTCCTATATGGGACGGCGAAGCTACTTGCCACGCCGAGCAAGCTAGGTGGTTGGCTTCACTGAACTCACAGCTAACACGCATCGATCACAACTAATGTGTAACGGTCACGAAGCATCGATCACAACTAATGTGTAACGGTCACGAAGCATCGATCACAACTAATGTGTAACGGCTCAAAGGCCAGTGCTGAATCCTTAAGCGCGCAGCCTAAGGGCGTAGGTCGCGAAATGAGATAGGAAAGGCATGATTGCAGAGACATTGCACAACAGAATGATAGGGAGGCGCCAGACTAGTACTTACATGGTCGATGATAATGATGTGTCCGCCTGGCGCCAGAGCTGCAATGCAGTGCTTGAGAATGGTGACGCAGTAGTCAAAACCCCAGTCGTGCCTGCCATGGCAGGGGCAAACACAACACTCCAAACACAGTGAAGACACGCCAGCCGTCATGCATTTGCTGCACCATGCAGCCATTCACAATGCGATAAACGCTTGTTATGATGACAATAACCCATGCAAGCCACCCATACACTGATGACAAGGCAACAATGTCCTGGACGAAGCCATACATGGTACAGAAAATGACATTGGACATTTTCATCCCTAATTCTTTGACCGGCGCACAGGCATGCAGGCGACCACTCAGTGACTCCTTCGTTCTGTGTCATTCATTTCTCGGTTTGTACGTTTCTTCCTTCTTGACACCCACATGATGTGCTTCATGACAATGGCATCAGCTCCATGTGTGTCTGCAGGCAGGGGCTCGAAGAAGCTTCCACTCGAGTATGTGAGCCTGCCAGCCAGCGGGCCAGTGACAGGAGGCAGGCCAGCGATGACATCTGCACGGTCAAAGTTGACGCCCTTGGCCTCCTTGTTGATTGACAGCAGCAGGTGAAGCACAGCGGCCTTGCATCCACCCACATCAACAATCTTCTTGTACCTGTACACGACAAGCGCATGAATTGGATTTATTGAAATTCAAAAGAGAGGATAACAGGAAACAATGGAAGAAACAACCATTTCTCGTTTTTTGAGTTAGGTGTCATCGCTGATTTGCCCCAGGCAGCCAGCACCAAGAGGCGTGTGGAGGCCGTGATGAGTCCTGATTCTTAATGAGCCTGGCCCTGTAAGCATGCATACAAGTTCGCAACACCACAGTAACAGGATGTCACAAACTCGCCGACCCAAAAGTTAACAGAGAATTGTTTGCTGTTTGGAGCAAGTCAAGTACAATGCAACACTGACTGTGTGAAGCATGATTTGGTGTTTGGTGTCATGGACACGTGCACCATGCTTGTGTGCAGCCATGCACAGCACGGCCTCCTGCCATGCTGACGAACCCACTACATCAGGTAACGCACCGGAGGTGTTTTTACATCAGGTAAGCCACCCCCACCCCACCCCCACCCACACCCACACCCACACCTGCACCTGCCTAACAAGCTGCTCAGTAATCCAAAACTCCCACTTCCCCCGGCTGTCCCTGTACTGCATGTTCCCTTGTCACAGTCCAGGTTTCCCTTCATGCCCCTGTTTTCCCGTCCGTTGCACACCACCCCCACTCACTTGCCCCAGTCCGGGTACTGCTTAATTGCAACCAGGCCGGCAGCAGTCAGCGCACTCATGGCCTCCTCAAAGACCTCCTTTTCCATCTGAAAAATGCCGACACATAACATGAGCGCAGATATTATCATGTGTGGCACGGTACTAATCTGAGCGCAGTGGCTCTGACGCTGGTAAGGCACGCTTCAGCTACTGCAGGAATGCACGCTTCTTGGTGTTGCAGTTGTACTTGCAAGCTGCTGGCAAGCACAGCTGCAGTTACTCACTGCTGGAGGCCCACAGCCATGCAATGCAACACCTCGGGATTTCAACCAGCCCTGTGTTTCTTACCCCATTCCATTCACAACTTGCATCCAATCATCCACTCCCTGCTTCTCCCCGTCATACTTCAGCAATGCCGGACACACTGCAACATGACTCTCACCTTGTCCTTGTTTGTATATTCAAAAAAGTCGGCGTTTTCATCGTTGAACGCCAACGTGATGCCAGGCTGGCCGGTCTTGACCGTATCGTACAGGCAATTCATGGAGTTGGCATGGACCGGGTTGTGCCTGCGATTCAACGGCAGACATACACTGTCACTGACTTACACAGTCACAGTCACAGGTTTGGGTGGGTTTACAGATACCACTAATTAGCAAACGAACACAAAGCCGCATTGTGACAGGACATCAGCAGCACTGCTCACTGGTGCCTGCAATTTAATGACAACACACGCCATGTGATGGCACATGCAGGCGCCTCATGAGCGCTCCTCCTGCTCCACTCAACAGTCACTGCACTCTTACTGGTACAGGGGCAGTTGCACGGTCATGCATTCGAAGTCGGATTGTGGGTTGCCGACAACAGTGGCGTGCGGCACTACACCCGTGCACACTGTTCACGCACGCGCCGCGCGCACGTACGCACACACGTCACGCACGTCACTAACACACACACACATACATCACACACATGTGTTTGTTGAACAACTACGCAAAACTCACCATAACATAGAAATGAACTTCGCCTTGGAAGGGTGGCCATCCTGCGATTGCAAGGCACAGGTGAATCGTTTAGCACCAGCCATCACAGCCCCACATGCCATCACATGCCTGCCAGCAGACTCTGGAACACACCTGCCATGTAGCCAATGTGTGCACAAGCACCATTCAGGTCTGAGCTTGTAGCTGTGCACATGTCGGGAAACAGTCGACGCTTACGCAGTGCCAGCAGATGCTGAAGTATGGGTTTGCAGTGCCATGCAGCTCTGCTCGGGTCCAAGGTTCTACATGGTCCAAGGAACAATAGCAAAGGCGCTGTGAAAGCATCCCAGGCTCGCCTCGTTCTGGACACTCGCTCGGCAAATGCAGCTGCACTGTCCCTCACGAGCACATCATCCACACACCCTCCACTTGAACCACCTTGTATCCCACTGGCAGGACGATACAGATGTAACAACTCACTCATTCACTCACGCACTCACTCACGCACTCACTCACTTACTCTCTCACCAAAGAGCCCTGGCGTGACACTGTATTGGGCTTAACAGCTCGGCCTCCTTCCTTTCTTCCTTCCGTTCTTCCTTCCATCCCTTCCTCCTTTCTTTCCTCCTTCCTTCCCTTCAAGCACTCACCACTAAGACAGAGCTCATAGGCGTGGCGCTGAATCCGTTGCCATCCTCCGCCAGCAGTCCGATCTGACCGGCCATGCGCAGCACGCGCAGCAGGTGCTCCGGTTGTGCCTGGGATAAGCAGGTAAGATGCAGGCAGGCAAGGAGTCCAGGGTAAGCAGGGTGCGGACACGATGCACGGTATATGTATGTATGTTTACAGCAGGGAAGCTAACAAAAGACTTGAGTTGGGGTGCGTACCACCTTGACCTGTCCTGGGCACGCAAGGAGTAAGGCGGAATGGCAAACAAACAAGCACAGGCTGAAACTGAAGAGCGAAAGGTATATTGTTACCACTCGCTGGTACGCACTCAAGGGGAGCCGCAAGACACTGAACATTGCCTGATTGGCCTACAGAGATTGATTGGGCTATTGAGATACTGTGCCAGAGCCTACAAGGCAAACTGATGCTCGGTTCAAGCCACTGGTGCAAGGTTCAAGCCACTGGTGCAAGGTTCAAGCCACTGGTGCAAGGTTCAAGCCACTGGTCCCTTTCCGCGAGAACATGTTGTTTGGCTGAACATTGCTTTCACGCCCTTGCACTGGTTGTGCACGTGAAATTAGCCAGTGGAGTTGGCGTGTGTCATCATCATTACATCATTACATGGGTTATCATTATCAAGGTTGCGCCAACGGTATTGCAAGATCAACCACTCCAGGCGCTTATCAGCAGTTGACACAACCACTGAAATCAAAGCATGAGCATGATGCCCCCCAAGTACTTGCAGCCTCCCTGCGCCCCCCGGGTTGGGTATGTTTTGAGGCGTGGCCTTGCCTTTGTGCAAATGCTGCAACCCTGGACACTGATTATCAGCGGTAGTGTAATCTGCCTTTCACACTGACCTGAACCTCTGTGGCCAGCTGCTCTGCTGTCTTGCGTGTACCCATCGGCATCAGCTTGTCAACCACTCCCAGGCGGCAGAGAATGTATAGCACTGCACAGCAGGCAGGAGCGGGGACATCACGTAAGCCATGTGTTGATGATGATGCATGACCTACTCCAGGAACAAATGCCAGCATGCAAGACAACCGACGAGCATGGATATTTTCATGACCCGCTAAGGACCAGGTGGTGTGGGGCAGACACGTGCGGCTTTCTTGCATTCTTGCTGCATCACACATGCACTGGGATGCAAGCTGGCGGCTCCTGCTCCATTCATCCATTGGAGTGACATGCATGCCACTGGAGTGACATGCATGCCACTGGAGTGACATGCATGCCATTGAAGTGACATGCATGCCACTGGAGTGACTCACCCTTTGGCTTGACACCGCCAGCCAGGATATCCTGCGAAAGGCAAGGTGGTAGACAAGGGTTGCAGAGACCGGGCTGCTTTGACAGCGAGTGTTTGCATTTGACACTGGGGCAGTGCAGGTCTGGAAGCAGGACTGTTGGTTCGATGGGCGTGTTTAGCTCTCCTCCGGAGAGCTGGCAGGTCAGTGCTCAAATGGGCTTGGATCAGAGTTCTGGTTTTGCATGAGCCAAACAGTTTGCCAGTTTGTGTTTGGAGTTGCAATCAGGACACAGCAACTTGCTTATGAGCTGGGCTGCTAGCTGTGCTCGACATCTGGCTATTGTTTGGTTTCGAGTTCACGGTGCACCATTCACCACGCCACCTGGGCACCTTCAGCAATCATGAAGCCTGACAACGTTGTCACAGCCCCAACAACAGCTCACGCAGCTGAACTCTTTCTGCGCGATGGTTGCTGCTGCGCGAATAACGACGAGGCCAGCTGCCCAACCAATGGGGCCGGCCACCTGGCTTGCATGAGCAGTGTTCGCGTTACGTAACCCTGCCCTACCCTCGCGGAGTAGCACTCACCATAATTTGGTCAACAGCTACATCATCATTCGTGGCTGCCTGCAAGCACGGCGACCATGGATTCGTGAGCTGCAACACTAGAGCAGAATGTGAATGTTCGCTGCAGCGATGTGCCTCTTCTAGATGCTTCGTCGATCGCACACCATTTTGAAGGTTGGAGCGTCCGCAGCTACACACCAGTGCAGTTAAATATAAATAGCATGCCCCACCTCATCAGACTGTGTGGTCATCTGACATTGCGGCACATGCTTGAGTTACACTTTCACACTGTCTGGACACCGCGATGAGAAACAGCCCGTCAGATTCGGCTACCCGCCATCAGCAAAGCAGGTTGATCAGCGACGAGTTGAACGGCCATAAAAGGCATGGTCACCCTGACCACACACACTTCCTGCCCCTGCTTTCATTGCTGGGTAAACAGAACTCTTGAGAGGCTAGCCCCGCTGCGCGAGGATGAGGTCCCAAACAATTCAAGAGGCCTGTTCCTTGTGCCCCTACCGACCAGTTCGCCTTAGCCTGCAGCACACATGAATGAGGAATACATGAACGCATCAGGAACAGACATGTTCATGCTATCACAATTACATCTGCACTGCTTGTGTTGAGTAGGCTTTTGTCAGCCGCACCCCAGAACGCAATCAACCTCTTTGTCCTGCGTAGCATGCGGGCTTGGCAGAGGTTACCATGGCGACATACCTGCCTTGTGCACGCTTCCCATGCCTAACGAGGCTTGCAAGCCGAATTTCATCAAGCGGTGACGGAAGCTAGGTGCGCAGAAGGTATTCGTGTGCTGGGGTGCAGCAGACAGCATCAGTGCACCAGGTGTGATTGTGATAGATGAGGGCTCATGATTCATATGATACGCACTAGAGGCCAGACAGCTACCTCACGACACAGGACTTGCGCTCAACCAGGTGGTGGATCTTGGACAACATGCCTTGGGGACCTCTTTCAGTCTTTTTCAGTCAGCAGGTCTTCCAGCAGTGTTGGAATGGCCTCGTACAGGTCATGTGAATGAGCCTTCGGCACGTGATGTGATAGTAACCTGCCCAGGTCGTCAAATTTTTGCAATTTGCCGCAAGCAGTTGATTTGATTTGATGATTGTTTTTTTGCGTTGGACGTGCTACATGGTGTGCACTCCCTCCTTGTAAACCGCTGTTCATCATGGACTGTCAATAGCAGAGTTCTCTCAACGACTGACACATGGGCGGGCCGGTGCACGTGACTGTGTCGGTTCCCTTTCTGTATGCAGGCGCAGTTCAGCCAAAACCAGTCAGCCAAGAGAGTGCACGCACAACAGAACACTCCCTGCAGCGGGCAGAAAATGGTGCGTGAATGCAAATTGCCTTCAGTGTGAGGGTGTGGATGTCAGGCCTGAGTGTCTGCCTGTGTTTGAAGGCCGAGAAACAAGTCGCGCTTGAGCCAGCCGAGGCGCAAGAGCCAGTGGCAGATGAGGCTGCCGTGGTCGAGATAATGGTGGGTGATGACTCAGCCGAGATCACCTCCGGGACGACGACTGCGATGCGTTGCCGATCATCCCGCGGAGCGGCACTCGCGAGTGATTACACCCTGTCATGGCGACAACAGCTGTGGCAACTAGCGCTTTGTCCAATCCCTTCCACGATTGCGTCACAGCCAGGATCAACGATGGCAAAGAGCCAGCGGGCACCGCCGTTGTCGAGCGTACCCGACTGGGCAATGAAACTGGCAGATATTGTTTGCTCAGCGTCGCTCTCGCCCACATTCATTCTGTCGCGCCAAGTGGTGTTTGTAGAACAAAAGCCCACTGCAATGCTTACATCACAAACCTGATTGTGCGCGTGTGCGTGTGTGTGCGCAGGACATGCTGGCGAACAGCATCAAACCCAAGGGTGAGTTGGCCGCCCCCCAGTCGTTGCACAATGACAGTGTCCCACTGACATCCTGTTTTCTGTTTGCACGGGCCGATGCAGTACAGGCGATCATCAAAGCCAATGTAAAGTGGGTTGGATACTACTCGGAACGATGTCTCTTCTCTTGCCATGCCCAAATGAGACCATGGGGATGCCCCTGACAATGTTAATACAACTAGAGCGTTCCCTCGCCCCGCCAAACTTGTTCCAAAAACGCAAACATGAACCTCAATGGGGACGCACAGTCAGACGCAACGCTTACAACGCTCATCAGAAAGCCACAACAACCACATGAATCAATGCTATGCAAACAGGCCGAAAGAGGCCGAAAGAGGCAGAGAATCCCGGGCCAGCGACGTCAAATACGTATGAGGTGACACAACGCCTACATCAATGAAACGAGGCGACGCAAGGCACAACCGCGCCCACTCAAATCATCTTAGTTTGCATGTTTTAATGCCCTTGTAGGCCACCTCTGTGCTGCACCGCAACTGAGGTCATACTTATCCAGGCCCAGGCAGCAAGACCGTGCATGCCTTGACACAGATGCACGAAATGAGCCACAAAACAATGGTATCATGCATGCACCTCTTGCACCATATGGTCCACGTGCGATGCAGTCACTCACGTTCTCTGCCGTCTGGGTGTGATTGACAAGCTGATGCCGATGGGCACAAGCAAGACAGCAGAGCAGCTGGCCACAGAGGTCGAGGTCAGTATCAACGCGACGCGCTTTGTGATATCTTGCGTTTGCCGACGGTGTCTACAGAGCCATATGAAGTTCCGACGTCCTCTGATACGTGCCGCCCGCCTCCTGACGAGAGAACCAGTTCGTCTTCTCACCTTAGCTGGCATGTCTGCTTGCTTGCACGCCGCAGGCAAAACCCGGGCCCCTGCTGCGTATGCTGCGCGTGGCCGGTCAAACCGGCCTCCTGACGGAACATAACGGTGGCTTCAGTGTCACGCCAGGTGGTGCTGTGCTCGCGGTGCGTGGATAGCTCTGGAGCATGACGCAGTCGGCGTAGGGAGAACGAAACAATGCGCATGTGCGGCATTGGCCATCGCAATTGTGCTGCTTCGTTTTTTCTCATCGTGCAGGAGTCAAACCCGTCCAAGGTCAAGTACATGGTCATGCTGATGTGAGTGTGCGGCGGCATAGAGTGGGTGCATGAAGATAAGTTGACACATAGCTTGGCCATGATGCTGCCTGCGATGCAAAGCTGTATCTGGTATGCAATGCGTGGCTGACCGTAAAGACCATGTCTCATCCCGCAAGGGGCAGAATGACATTTACTAAAAATGGTCCTGCAGGTCCCGCACCCGTACCAGAGCATCAATTGTTTTTCCCGCAGGCGTCTCGTAGACACATCCAGACATCCCCGCAGCGTTCCCACAGCCGCTGTTGTTGAGCTGAAGGGCTATGTGAATGGCTGTCAGACTGGTTGATTCTTGATTCATGCATGCTGTAACACTGCTAGGAGCTACACAGTTAGTCATTTCAACGCACAAGTCGTCGTCGTTTTTGCAATGTTCACAATGTGTAATGTGACGACGACGTGTTTTATTTCCCGCAGTGTCGAAAACACTTATTTGAAATTCCCCACAATGGGGTTTTGGACCCCGCACCTGCCAACAGTTGATTATTTATTGCGGGATGAGATATAGTCTATACTGTATCTAGTATGCGCTGCGTGGCTTGCTTACCAGCAGCTAACAAGGGCTGGCTTATGGCGCAACTGTGCCAGCTGAATGGTAGCATGATGTCCCAAGCCTGGGTGTGGCATATCTGCACTTTCCACAATGCAGGAGCAATCCCGTCATCGGCAACTCAGTCAACTATCTGTACGAGGCGGTCAAGTACGACAAGCCCGCGGTCACGTTTGCATTCAACGACGAAAGCGCGGATGCCTTTGATCTCATGTACAGCGATCCGGTAAGTAGGCATGGCTATGATGCATAACCACTAGTGGCAAATTCTAACTCAAATTGCCTGTTGATGTTGCATTTTAACCCTTGACCCAGCAGCAAGAGGCGAGAGATTTGCATCAGGCCGCAGCTTGTCTGACTCTGCGCGTCGTTAGCAATTAGTTTGGCACGGGCGGAAAACAGCAGGCTGCTGGCCCTGCCAAAAGGTAAGCAATATAAGTATGCCTCCCGGCCTGCCAACTTGGCAGCTTTCTAGAGCATTCTGATGTTGTTATACCTGCGTGACCTCATTGCAATTGGTAGCAGTGAAGGTGCTGATCATCACAGCCCCAACAGATACCCAGATACCTATACTACCTACACATTCTACGACAGCTCCAAGCTTTCATACCAATCCTCGTGCATCAATCAACGCTTTGATATCATCATGGACTTCTCGCTGATGGACCCGTTCATGACCATGGGCTTTGGAGACCCGGCAACATTTTTCCAAGGCAAGAAAGCAAGTGCAACAGTTGCACACAAACTGTCTCAGAAGATTCACAGGAAAGGGCAACTGACGTTTTCGAATGATCAGCACGGGCACGTACTGTTGTTTGGGAGGGAAGGTTGCTGCCCACAACAGTGTGCGGCTGTTCCATTTGTCATCCATATTCCTGGCCTGGCATCTGCACAGATGGAAAAGATCGTTTTTGAGGAAGCTATGAACTCAGCGACGGCCACTGAAGATCAGGTTCTGCTTCAGTACCCAGACTGGGGAAAGTGAGTAAAGTCATAGGGTTGTGCTGCCATCGTCGTGCTGGTCGATTGATGGGCTCCGGGTGCCAGCATGGATTTGTTATCGAAAAAAGCGGTCAGCTACCCTGGGTGGGTTGGTGGTCAAGGGGGGGGGTGTTAATCGGGTGATATCCAGTCGTCTGCAGGCATTGATCATGCATGCGCATTGTCTCACTCGTGCATTGCTGTTCGCTAACAATGCAGTCGACTAGTAGCGACAGAGATGCGCTGGCCTCGGGACTGAGCGCTCCATGGTAGATGGTGATTGCGAGCGACGCACCGCTGTCACGCGGCCCGAGGGCTTAAAGCGCGGTGTACTGTGCCGAACCGCAACCTTATCAACACGCACGACTGAGCCGAGTTCCCTGACTCAACTGCAATCCACTTTATGCGCTTGTCGTGTACAGGTACGAGAAGATTGTTGATGTGGGTGGATGCAAGGCCGCTGTGCTTCACCTGCTGCTGTCAATCAACAAGGAGGCCAAGGGCGTCAACTTTGATCGTGCAGATGTCATCGCATCCCTGCCGCCCGTCAGCAAGCCGCTAGTTGGGCGGCTCACGTACGCAGCAGGAGACTTCTTTCAGCCATTGCCGCCGGACACACATGGCGCTGACGCCATTGTCATGAAGCACATCATGTGGGTACCGTGAAACAAATGATTGCTCGCCTGCATGCCTGTGCTGAAGCGCCGGATAATGTTGTCCAATCATGACATTGAATGTCATTCATCATGTGGGTGCCTAACAAAAATCGCTCTTCGTTGCCTCGTTCATTTGCAACGTCTCCTTTGCCTTCATCATCTCCTGACGCCTAGATAGGCGTGTCTCGGCTCCCAACAAGTCACAGGCGTTGTGACCGTTCCAGATGAGAGGTCGGTGTAGATGCCTGTACTTGTGGCCTGACCAAAGCCCTGAGTGGGCCCCTGATCGCGTTGAGCATCTTCTATCAACAGACATAACTGGGGCTTTGACTACTGCGTCACCATCTTGAAAAACTGCATCGCTGCTCTGGCGCCAGGCGGACACATCCTCGTCATCGATTTCGTGAGTGGGACATGACTAGTTCACGCCCTGTCAGTGGTCGCTTAAATGTGTGATGCTTTTTGAATAAGAATAAGTAGACATACACAAGAAATAATTCTGTCCCTTTTGCTGTCCCTGGGGTAAAAACTCATACACACTGCACACTGCTGACACAAACAGTGTGGTCACAATTCCTGTCAAGCACAACCGCACACTCGGCACAGTGGACTCTCAGCCCACAACACGTACTCACAACACTGGCGCCAGTGGTAACCCCAAGAATTGTCCCAGAATTGGCAAACTTCTTTTTTTGTATGTCTGCTCTCCGTGTGCCCGCAGCTGCTTCCCGATACGGCGAATGCAGCGCCAGGCACGCTTTCATTGTGGCCCTTCATGATGGACGTCTGCATGATGGTGAGCTGCTACTCCAAACTTATCAACTACACGCATTTACAACGACTTGCCAACCTGTGCCTGATACTGACCGTGTTGAGTGGACTCCTGATGTGCACAATTCGTGCTCGGAGAAACGCATTACTTAATGACATTCCCATACATCAATCGATGCTTAATCAATGCTATCTTCAATGTACTGATGTCATTGGACGCAGGTTGCTTCAACAGCCATGTGCGCAACATTTACGCCTGCATTCGGCGCTTGCTAGCTGCGATTGCCTGCACCTTCTGTACGCTGCAGGCTGTCACCAAGGGCGGTTGTGAGCGTACGCTGTCGGACTGGACCAAACTGTTTGCTGTCGCCGGGCTGTCAGCCCCTGAGGTCTGCTGCATGCACAGGGGCTTGGCCCTGCTGCGCGCACACGTCATTTAAGTCGGCATGGACAGGGGGACAGTTGCAGAAATAGCTAAAAAAAACAATAGGAGCTGTGTGGCACCCGCAATTGCGGAACATAATCAGACTTTGTACGGCAAGAAATCAAAGTGTTCAATCTGTTGTGGCGCCTGGATGCTGGAGGCAGCCTGTACAGTTGTAGCTGGGATTGTTTTGGTGCAATGCTACTATTAGAGACCCTTCTTCATCACGCCAGTTTGACGTTGTTCATCGCACATTGTGTTCCGCACTGACTTTTGCTAACACCGTGACAGCAGCACGTCCATTCCCACCAGGCTAGGAAATGTATACTAATCAGTTGTTTGATTGGATCAGGCCCACACTGTAAGCAACACTTCAACTGTTACACCTGTTTTGCGTGATGAGCAGGTAGGCAGCTGACGTTGATTCCATAGCTTACAGGGAGGGGTGCACACCATGTAGCACGTCCGACGCAAATATCAACTACTTGCGCAAATTGCAAAAATTCCTCCTAGTACAGGTGATTACACGGGCTGACGCATCACAAGCGATCATCAAAGCCAATGTAAAGTGGGCTTGTTACCACTGACTCGGAACGATATGTCCACAAGGACAGTTGTGTCTTGCCATGCCAAAATGAGACCATGGGGATGCCCCTGACAATGATAAATACAATTGGAGCCTTTCCTCGCCCCGCTGAACTTGTTTCAAGAACGCACATATGAAAAATCAACGGGCACGCACAATCAGGTGCTCACAACGCTCATCAGAACGCCCGGGTAGGCGGGACCGCCACCGTGCTACACGTAGAGGCCAACTGCAGTCTTGTATTCTTCTTCATCCCTGCGTTGCGTCCTTGCCTTATGACCATTCTGGCTACGTGTGGTGCTCCATCCTCCACCTTGTCTTGCTGGTTCGTTCTACCTCTGCACGTAACCTGTCCTGCGGTAAACTTCAGGTACGCAACTTCTAAATTTCTTTGCAAGGCCGTAAAAATGTCTTCATGATGGTTCTGGCAACAGCTGTTTAGCTGATCTCCTACATCGAAAGGGACCGTATGTCGACTGGCATGCTGCTGATCAAAAGCTGTTCATGTTGATAAAGGAAAGCTCAGCAAGAACAGAGGGTCTTGCATGAGGTTTGGACTCAGACTTGGATGACAATGGCATGCTTCCGTGCCAAGGAAGCCCCGAATGAATGACAACGTAAGCCGGTTTCAACGTAAGCCGGACACCCAGAACTGGCAAACATCTTTTTTTGCCTTCAATAGTGTGGATTTCAGGCAGTGCAGACACTGCACGAAGACCTGAGAAGGCGATAATGCTATGAAGGCCCTCAGCAAAACAGACAACGTACGGACACCGCTGATTTCAATCCGTGCAGGACGTTTGCACAGCTGCAGATTCATATCGGTATGCGTACAGAATGATTTGCGTGTAGATGTCAGGTGGCAGCAATGCATCAGATGAAACCGTCCACGTACTTTTCGTCTCGTCTTTCCTACTGACGCATCACCATCGTGTCGGAAGGCTGGTGCTCGCCTATCCTTCGGCCTCGTCAAGCACTGCGCTGCACTGCCAGGAAAGATTGCAGCTCTTATATTGAAAACCCATCAGTTGCGTATTCTGGAGCCACAGCTCGGGCTCAGCTGCGCTATTGGCAAGGACCATGGGCAACTGCGCAGGGAAGCCTGACGCTGGCCCCGTAGCTGAGCAAAATAAGCGCCCTGCCCCAACCACTGCCCTACCAGAGCCCTCACTGAAGCCCTCTAATGGCACTGATGTTCAGATACAAGCAGCGCCGCAGCAGGTAGCCGTGCTGGGTGTTGATAAACAACAATCGGCCGTGCAGCAACCATTGTCAGGGACATCAACAGGGCAGCTTCCAGATGACCCACAGGCGAGCGGGACGGGCAACGACGCAGCAGGAGTGCCTCAGGAAGATACTCATGGGAGGGCTAACGGGGCGCCGAGTCCCTTAAAGGTCTCGACAACGACTGGCGTGGACAGTGCAGCTCCTCATCCGTTGACGCAGAGCTCGTTGGACAGCGGGCCGCAGGACGTGCATGTGAAGAGTTCACAGCCTGATCACTTCTTAAAGCCCTCTGAACAGCAAACCACGCCCACCCCATTGAACCAGAGCCGGGACGACACAGGTGCCATCAGCGGCACTACCAGCACAGGCAGCGGCAGCACAAACCCTGTCAGCACTTGGGACAAAGCCAAGATGCTGTTCTCCCTCTTGCGCCCTGAGGAGCTTCTTAGTGATCTGCACGACCTGAAGTACATCGGTGCAGGAGGCTATGGCAAGGTGTTCAAGGTACGCCATGCATACATGCACTTGGCAGGGTGTCTAGCATCATGGACTCACGTGAACGCCTATGCTACCAAATACGCACAAATGCCCACAATTCATCAGCATGCATCGGTCTTGACTTGTTTGACGGCATGCATGTTCACATCAGCATGGCAACTTGCGCCATGCATGCAAGCCTACACACCATGGTGCCATGGCATGTGTCTCTGCAGGCGGTATGGAGGTCAGCGCCAGTGGCTGTCAAGCTTGTGCCCTCTCATTCGCCCGAGTTATTCAAAAGCAGCTCATACAAGGAGGCACTTCTCTGCAAGGAGCTGTGAGTTGCAGACAAGAGCATCCAGTCAGTTCAGACAAGAGCATACCATGCGGCCACCATGCGCTCACAGGGTGTGCTGTCGGGCTCGAGAGTGATCCACGCCATGCTCAGACAAATTGCATGTGCACATGAACGCCTCGACGGCATTGTGCAGGCATGTTTTTGGCATTCTGATGCAAGGTACAGTCTCGCGCGCTCTAGTGTGGCTCTTGCACGCCTTTGGTGCTCTTGCTCCAGTGATACACACCAGGTTCATTGTTGCTCTAGTTGTGCAGCTTGGTGAGGATAGCGGCGTTAGAAGAGCCGGCATGCATGCCATGTGCGTTGCACCTCACGCACTGCACGCGTGCGCCTCTGGCTGCAGGTGCCACCCCAACATTGTCCAGACCTACGAGACTCGCTGTGCACAGCTGACAGATGAGTTCGTGCACACAATTCTTGTGGCAACGGAGACTCCGTTGGCGCACATGCAACAGATGCAGGTGGGCTGACCTGCACAGTGTCTTGTTCTAGCACAGGCCTGATCATTTGAGCATCGCTTCTGATTACGTGGGTCAATTTTCACAAAATTCCAAGCTGCTGTCCAAACCAGAGAGCCGTCACTCAAGGTACCCTTGGGGCGAAAACTGACAAGATTTGCCAGGAAACCAACTTCACGATGATGTGAATGATCCAGCACGTGCTGAACAAAACACAGTGCATGTATGTGTTCTGTGCCCTTCTTTTTACACACCCTGGGCTTTCACAATCTCAAAAGTATTACAACAAACACGCGCATGCAAGGGTCTCGTTCACAGCGCATCGCTTGATGTTTTACCTCACTGTTCCATGTCAATGGCATGCAGACTATCCTGATTACACAGAACTCTTCATTCTTCAGCATGCTCTGTGAAGCAGTTGTTGAAGTCGTCTTGGCATGGTGCACGTCCGCATGGGCACATGGCGCGAACCATGCCTGGGGTTTGCCATGTGCATGCATGCATGCAGGCGGGCGGCGCATCGGGTGTGTCCTACACGCAGCAGGAATTCGTTTCTGGCGATGGGTTTGGCCTGCCCTCGCCTGTACCTGACATGCTGGTCCAAGGCAAGACGCTGCCTGAAGCCGCAGGCAAATGGAAGGACATCCTGTTCACCACAGGAGCCAAGGCAGGCGACTTCCTCACAGGTGAGACTCGGAGTGGGATGCAGTTAGTAGCAAGGGTGCGGTATGTCACGGAAAGGTCAAAGTTGCGGTCTGTGGTGTGGCAAGGTTGCAGCAAGGCTGTGGTGTGGCAAGTGCTGCGCTAGAACGGCTTGCCACATGCACAAATCTAGAGCACAGACATGCTGAGCACAAAGGACTAGCAGTATGCCTGCTGTTCTAGGGACCAATAGCTGACTCCAGAGTCCCCCCAAGTTGCTGAAACTAGCGTGTTAGACGAGCAAACCTGAACTAAGTTTTTGCATGCACATGCATTGCACTGGCAGCCTTGTAATGCTGCCAGGCTCTGATAAATGTGATATGACATTTCATGCGGCGCATGTGCATGCATGGCTATCGGGATTACAGTCGTCAACGCATGTCAACGTGTGCAATCCACAGTTGGCCCCTCTGCCATGGCACTGATGCCTGGCCTCTGTGCACTGCTCCCTTCCCCCTCAGTGATTATCATGGACTTCTGTGACTACGGGTCGCTCGTGCGGCCCATCGTCAAGGGCATGTTCCGGCCCTTCAGCGCCACAGGGAGCGACAGGGAGGCCAGGGTCAGGTACCGCGCGCTGCTCAGGACGGCCAAGGAAATCGCACAGGTTTGTGTGAAATAAGGGAGGAAGCATGGGCACATAGGATCTAACAATGGGGGAGAGAGAGAGGCACACACAGATAGAGAGAGAGAGAGAGAGAGAGAGAGAGAGAGATGGCAGGGGCGCCATCAATGTGACAGTCAGTCCGTTGTGAGGACATGGGAAACCGGGTGGCTGGGCATGGCAGGGATCATGACACGTGGAAACAGCATCAGCAGTGACCATGTCAGGCAAATCAAGGGAATCGGAACATTGGCTGTTACATACGCTGTTACATACATGTGCCAACCCACGATGACACGTACCACATGACACGCAGGGTCTGGAGCACCTGCACCATTTGCGGGTTGTGCATGGCGATCTTAAGGTGGGCCTGCGCATGAGACCTGGATGGCTCACAGTCAATCCCATTAGAGTGTGTCCAGCAGGACGGGCTGATCTGAAGTGGTGGCTCACAGTCAAGCAATCAGGGCGCATCCTCATCAGTACCAGGCTGTCTTGTGTACGCTTGGGAGTATTGCAGACTGGAGGCAAGAATCTGAAGCTGGCATGTGTGCACATGGGCTTTTTCGGCTGCCC
Source organism: Chloromonas sp. AAM2 (assembly GCA_004335635.1). Taxonomy (NCBI): domain Eukaryota; kingdom Viridiplantae; phylum Chlorophyta; class Chlorophyceae; order Chlamydomonadales; family Chlamydomonadaceae; genus Chloromonas; species Chloromonas sp. AAM2. The sequence goes on from QAXH01005251.1 coordinate 78,525, forward strand.
GAAATGTGTCATGCCATATGGCCTGGCACGTGTGCTGCATCACTGTAGCCTAGTTGTGTTGTTATCTTGACAGCATGAGCTACCACGCCTTCAATGACATTCTCTCACTGCATTGCTTTGTGTGCAGCCGGGCAATGTGCTGCTGAAAGGCAGCCGGGTGGACGTACGGGGCTTCAATGCGCAGGTAGGCCAGAGACTGTTGGGCTGATAGGTAGATGGATGGACAGACAGACAGACAGACAGACAGACAGACAGACAGACAGACAGACAGACAGACAGATAGAGAACAGTGATTCAGCAGCCAGGCACCTGGGTAATGTTGTTTGGCCAACAGTGATTGGCTAGGGCCAACACTCAATTGTTGGGGGGAAAGGCCAATCCTCGCAGTCAGCATTATTCGTCGGCTTGATTCGGTAACATGGCCGTAATTCGCTTACATGAGTATCATCTGGCTGTGATGTTTGCAGGTCATTGACTTTGGCCTGTCGCACATGGTTGCTAACAGCAACCCGCAGAAGGTCAGCAAGGCGGGCGGCACATTAGTGTACGCAGCCCCGGAGGTGTTTGGCGGGCGCGTGGGCAAGGCGGCGGACGTGTATTCGCTGGGCATCATCCTCTGGGAGATGGTCACCGGCAGCCAGCCGTACAAGGACCTGATTGAAGGTGGGTCTGATGCAGTCTCAGGGGATTTCGTCAGCCTTGCACGAAGTCGTGACACCTGGAGGAGGGTGCATTTGCGCGTAGCACAGGGCCAGTCTGGATGAGGACAGAGTTACAACAAGTGCAGGAGGGGTTATGTGCCAGCAACAGCCTTCATTGGATGATCAGCAGCAGCTACAACTCCGCATGCATCCGGCAGTCTCTGTCAGTGCTGCTACGTCTGGTTAAGAAGCGGCCCAGCCATGTATGTGATATGAGTTGTCTGATCATGACATGAGGCATAGAGGAGGCAGTGTTGTGCACACAGCAGGGTAAGCATGTGTGTGGACAGGGTTACAATTAGCGTAAGAGAACGCCCACATGACATGCACTGTGCACTGTCGTCCGCTGGCTGCCACATCTGTGTTCAGTGCATGTCCTTGCCATTTGCAGGCCAGATTGTGCTGGGTGTGCAGAAGGGTGGTCTACGCCCTGCCTGGCCGCCAGGACAGCTGCCACAGCTGCAAGAAGTTTACGAAAAGTGAGTTTGCCACGCTCGCATGCTCCATGTGCTCTGGTCCATTGCATGATATAATTGCATGGCAATCTACCGTTAACTACAATTGACCGTGGCAACCCCAAGCCGGCTATGTACAACCGGCCATGTAGTAGTCAAGCCGGCTCAACATGTTGTGCATTCTGCCTATACTTGTTGCCATCTTGTCTATTTGCAACGCTGCATGCACTGTTTTTCTGATGTCCCCGTGCCGCTTGCCAGTGGTGCTGATTTTGTTTCGGGTCTTTCAGGTGGTGTGCGATGCTGTTGTAACGAGCGTTTAGTGTTTTTGCCCTGTAGGTGTGTGGCTCAGGACCCTGACTCCAGACCCAAGGCCAAGGAGGTGGTGCAGTTCCTCACCCAGATAGAAATGGACCTGAGGGCCGAGCTGAGAAATGCACACAAGCAGCTGCAGCAGGCGCAGATGACCGCGCCACAGCAGCAGCAACAGGCATATGCCCAGCAGCAGGCGGACCAGCAACAGCGGCTCATGCAAGCGCAGCAACAACAAGCAGCCTTGGGAGCTTCCGCTCACTGATCAAAATCACACTTCTCCGCTGTGAAAGGTCAAACTTCGGTCAGAGGGCGGCAACCTGCTGGCCTGCTTGTCTTTGTTACCATTAATGCTTCATGATGAAATGAAAATCACTCTTACTCTTTACTGATACGAACCAAGACACAACGATTTCATGTACTTGCCGCACCATGGCATGGCAACACCATCAGGACAGTTGGCATGATTGACCATCATAACTGATAGCGGATTCGCAGTCCTCCATGCGAGATTTGTCTGGTACCCCTGTCCATGCATGCTATCAAGCTCCCGTATGCATGCGCCCTGGTGTTGACAGTTGTGTGGGCAAATTGACCAGCAGAATGACATGATTATGACCACGACCCTAGTCTGCAGGCGTGAGATGACGTTACGGACATGCACATGTGGATGAATTGAGCGTGCGCCACATCAAGCAATTGAAGCAAGGTGTTAGGCTGTGTGTGTGTGTGTGTGTGTGTGCGTTTTTCAGGTTTCAAGAAATATTTTTCCTTCTTCTAGGTGTTAAGGCTCCTGGGAAAGGGGCAAAGAGTCAATCTAAAGTGCAGAGCAGTTTGAAGAACCAGGGGCAATTCGCCAGTAAGCAGACAAGCTATTGACTGCTCATTCCCATTCTCATTCGGTGAATTGTATCAGGGAAAATGGAGGCCACAGCACACAAATTGCAGAGTCGCTGTCTTGGACACTTTGTGTGTGGCAAACAAATCGATGTCTGCCAGTTCTGGGACAATTTGACGCTTTCATGTGGTGACTGTTCGTGTGCCCTGATGTATCAACTGGGGTTTCTGGTTTGCTGTGCTATTCGTAGCTGCGCATGTCCATTGCGCATTACATCAGGCTAGCAGGTATTCGGCTTCGGCGCATGTTCCCTTACTGGCATGATGGGATCATGAGAAGGGTAGGTCCAGAGGGGTTGGGAATGCCTCGCCGCACCATGAAAGCAGTAGGTGTTGACTTCTTGGTTGTGCAAGGCTGCTTCGCTGAATGTGCTGCTGCATGCTCTTAGCAGACATCCTGACAGTTTCTACTGTTTGTCAGCAAGCTCTCGCTTCCACTTATGGTGATGTGTGCGTAGTACGAAGGGGGTTCTGTGGCTTCGAGGTTTGGCCTGAATGCTGGCCATGCCATCTTCTGCTGCGTCTGACTGGCGCCTGATGCGATGCGTGGTGTTGGACTGGCATGCACATGCGATCGCGTCCGAACACATGCAAGCTATGACACACAATGGCAGTGTCCTGATTTGGCAGTGCTTTCTTTCGGCCTGTGGAACGACGGGGATTTCAGTGAAATTCTATGCTGTACATTGATGCCAAGGTGACAAGATGAGTCCACAGCAGTGGAAACGTTCCTGGACATGCTTGGAAGAGGCAATCTCTTGGGCTCCTCATGCGCTCATTTTGATGAGACATGATGGCCAAGGGATTGCTGATCTCCACCAACTTTGTTAACTCAAGCTTTCGTACTTGCTAGTGCAATGAGCAGGCTTCGATTGTGGCTATGCTGCTGCTTCCGCTTGCTTTTCTGAGGTGCGCCCTACATGACGCTCCCTTTTATCTCTGCAAGCACAGTCGAGGTGTTAGTCCGGCGCATGACATGCTTCATATCCTTTCCATCATCATCCTCAGCAATGTTCCTGTGAGGCACCACCCTTTGATGGTGCGCCTCGCTATGTCTCATGCTTCACGAGCGCCCCTCTTGATTACATTTGGTTGGCACGTGGGCCTTGGTTGTACACCAAAATGCCAGGTGGTTCTGGACAGCTCATTGACACCTTGTAGGCTACGAGCAGGAGCAGTGCAACGACCAATCGTCATGCAAGACGCGGTCGTGCCTGCTGTTGTCTCTGTGGCCTGGTGGACAAAGGTGTTGATTAATGATTGGCACGTATCATGTTGTGGTTGTTTACATGGCCTTCAGTACGGGAAGGATTGCTCAGCAGGGGCAAGAGGGGAAGGAAAATAGGTGACCCATTGGTCACCACTGCACCCCAAGCAACAACCGCCAAGTCAACTTGAACAATTCCCTAGTACAGAGGCCTTTGTTATCTCCCAGCACTCAACTCTACAGCATCACAAGGCAGACATGCAACTCCTCGCCAGAAGGCTGCCGTGGCAGAAACTGGCCTTCCCGTGCCGTTACTGTGGGGAGGTGCCATGGGGAGTGCCATACAGTAACTGTGGCTTGGGCGGGGCCGAACATGAGGATTACAACAGGAGCTGCACATCTACCCATAGACAACTGTAAAGCCTCAATACCAGCAAATTAGGCAGGTCAACTGTCAACAGTGTCATTAGCTTGGAGGCGCGCATGAATGCAGCGTGCCTCGTCCCTAGGGTCTTGCATACAAAATTCCCGCACACATTGGGTCCGAAAAAGGTGTGAAAAACATGCGTCTTGCCTCAGACCCAGAGTGCTTAATCATTTGAAGAGCAAGTGGTGTTCATTATCAATAAGTCTGCTACCTTGCCCAGCAGATTCACATCTGGTGCAGAATTTCCTGTTGTAAGGCACAACGTGTCTGCCTTTCTCCACCCTCGAACTATGTGTGCCCAGTCTGAAATTGCTTAGGCTTTACTACGTAGGAGTGCTTGGATGGAGTCTGCCATGCATCAAGTGGTGCCTTTTGCTGGTATTGAATGTGAACCGGGCTGATGGGCATAACAAACACAAGTCCCAGACCTTCATGAGCGTCTGTGCGCCCACCAGTGCCAGTAGTTTAGACAGCTCGAGCAACTCTTGAATGGGAAGAGCAGGCTGCTCCTCAACCACACATCGACTTTCCAAGCACACAGAACATCGATTTTCCAAGCAGCAAGCAGCACAGGTTCAGCAAGTGCAATTCAGGCAGTCGACATTTGCTGCTAGGCTCATGCACACACGGCCACCGCATCATTGCATGCGGTGGGAGGACTGCATGAAGCATTGCATGCATGGAAGCGTGTGCAGGTGACACACAGGTTGGGGCAAGTGTGTGGGGACAAGCAGTGTCATATATGAAGCAGTGTCATATGATGACACTCTCAACCCATGAATAACATGACTTGCACCCTGGGTGCCTGACCCCCATGAGAACTTGCCAGTTACCCCTGGCGTTCCAAACAACAACAGCCTGAACGGGCAATGCAGAGATAAGGCGGGCGGTCCATTCAGAAGCATACATACTGATGCAGATGACACACGTAACACGCGATTCGCCACAGCAAATGAAAGAGCAGAGAGACATATGCATGGCACATGTCAGCTGAGGATTTAAGCGGTTTGTGGCGTGACCGATGTCGGCAGGCTGACCCAGGGCCTTCTGTACGAGTGCCATGTCCTCTGTCGATGTGCCCAGTCCTGTCATGCGATGTGTGTGTGTGTGTGTGTGTGTGTGTGTGTGCGCTTCATGTGACAATTCTCAGACCTGTTCCAGTGCGATTCCCCTGAAACCGCCGTCCACAGACTGGCAGACGCGCCACAGAGCGGCGCGCGGGCGGTTGACAGCATGAGACAGCCGGCGGACCGTTTGCATGCACATCTCAAGCTGACGATCATCTCAAGCTGACCATCTGAGCAGACAGACAGTAGCACGTAGAGCCTTCTGTAAGAGTGCTTGGAGAGAGTCTCTGCCCAGGAGCATGTGAACTGCGATGTGAACTGCATGTGAACACGGGTTGCGCACTCAAACCAGCTGCCACAGACCAACCACCGCAGACCAACCGCCGCAGCGCGCGCCTCGGTCGCGTCGGGCGCGTCGTTGATGTTCCGCCGAGCTTGCGAGCTTCGGGGACAAAGCTTTTCGGGCTGGGGAGAGTTGCGGCCTCTGTCGAGTCGTTTTTCGAGAATAGTCGTATCGCATGCATAGTTTGCAATCGGAGCACGCGATCTGCACTTTCGCAGGTTGCTGGACTCTGTAGTAATGATTTTATGCACAATCCTTTGAGCCGACATCGTCGGACTCAGCGACTCAGTTCCCAGACTTCTCTTCATGCATCGATTGAGTTTCTCCAGACACTTCCCTCACTTGTGTGATTGCTGTTTCTTGAGCATTGCCTGAAGTATATACAGTAAACACTGTAAACCGGGAATGCGTGCATTCCTGGCATAATGTGGTAATATGATAGTGCGACAATGTGACGATAGTGGCGATGCGAGACTGGGACAATGTGATGATCATGCGGTATTGCGAAGAACAGCGACAAGTGTAAGAGCGAGGACTGAAGCCTGGGCGCGAGCAGCCCTGTATCGAGATGTCAGCAGGTGTGTAGTGAAAGCGAGACAGCCTACCAACAGCACCAGTGAAGTGAACAGCAGTGTCAGCAAGAAGCAGCGACAGCGTCAGCGTGACAGCTAGGGTTTGAAAGCACGGCATAACAGTAAAGGCACAAACTAGACTCAACCCCAAACACATAAGCCCAGCGCGGTGAAGATCCTAGGAACGATAGTAAGCCACGACCACTGTTGCACGAGGCCTCTCGCATTCTTTTCATTCCATCGTCACCTGGTGTAGGGTACCGATCTACTGCATTGACACGGGCAAGTCCTCAGTGCACTGCCCCTCTACCCGGGGTTGCTGATGTGCGTCTATTGCTGGTGCATTTAACAGTTGTGCTGTTTGTGTCCCTTCCGCCCTTGCCGCAACTGAGCAGTCCTCCCCGGACTGAAGGCCTGTAACACACATACACACACACTCAGGCGAGTCAATGGTAATGACATACAGTCAGCACTCGTAAAGGCTGAAATAGAAGGCACCCTATTACAAAACGAAGAGTTAGCAGTTCTCCGACATTTCTGGCGTCCTTGCCATTGCACAGACTCTCGTCCTTGCCATTGCACAGACTCTCGTCCTTGCCATTGCACAGACGGAGGAAAATGTAGCAAAAGAAAAAATGCAGCCAAGACTTGGCCAGCATCTCACAACAACAGTCAAGCCAACAGGTTGCGGACTTGTGGTCTGTGATCATCAT